>CAIGQZ010033024.1:4910900-4925262 GCA_903798205.1 Danio tinwini
GTCAGAGGAGAATGGCCAGACTGGTTCCAGCTGATAGAAAGGCAACAGTAACTCAAATAACCACTTGTTACAACTGAGGTATGCAGAAGAGCATCTCTGAACAAACAACACGTCCAACCTAAATAGGAGATGAGCTACAGCAGCAGGACTACACCGGGTGCCACTCCTGTCAGCTATGAACAGGAAACTGAGGCTACAATTGACACAGGCTTACCAAATAGGACATAGAAGACTGTAAAAACGTTGACTGGTCTGATGAGTCTTGATTTCTGCTGCGACATTCAGGTGGTCGCGTCAGAATTTGCCGTCAGCAACATGAAAGCATGAATCCATTCTGCCTTGTATCAACTGTTCAGGCAGGTGCTGTGTGTGTAATGGTGTGGGGGATATTTTCTTGGCACACTTTGGGCCCATTAGTACCAATTACTAACTAAATATTCCTCAACTTTGGTCTTTTGAATCTATGACTTGTTCTCAGGTAACATGCTTTGGCTGAGCACAAAGATAAGTTAGGTTAATTAATATCTTAATTAATGTAACTACATACACTGAATCTGCACATCTGACTGATTGCTTGCCTTTATTTTCTCTATTGTATAAACTTATTGTGCGGTATCTTTTTATAATGGCCATTATTAATTATAAAAACTGATATTCAATGAAAGAGAGGCTATGTTTTGTATTTTCAATGAAAATGAAAGGAGGCAGTAATGTTATGGGCTACGTTTTGTTATAAATATGCATGAAGATGACGCTCATATTATGCAGCTACGCGATGCCTCAGCATTTCTGCTGTCTGTTAAGTTGCTAATATCAAAATAAAAATAGGCAGTTCCTCACGTCATGTTTTCATTTTATTGTTAAGATAGTGAAACAGCATAGCCAGGGTGATGTGAATGACTTTATAAAGTACACACTCTGGAGTTTGTTTTCCATATCAAACTTGCGAAGTCTGAACTTACACGGAGAGGATGCAGGACTGTACTGTGTGTAGGCTACTTAATATTGAGGAAAAGCCCCAATCACATAGGCGAATGTCTGCAGCTCCGCCTCCTTTTTCAGATGTCTCCGTTTTCCCCATCTACACTGAGATGGAGCAGCAGCGTTTTAGAATGACGGCCTCTTCAGTGTTCCCAAAACACTCCATTTTCAGGGCTCAAAAACTCTTGCGTAGTGTGGACAAATGGCGTAACCGTAGCAAAATCTATGCGTTTTAAAACTAAAACGTCTTAGTGTAAACGGGGCCTCAGACTGGTTTCTTGAACATGACAATGAGTTCACTGTACTTAAATGGCCTCCACAGTCACCAGAACTCAATCCAATAGAGCACCTTTGGGATGTGGTGGAATGGGAGATTCGCATCATGGATTGGCAGCCAACAAATCTGCAGCAACTGCGTGATGCAATCATGTCAATATGGACCAAAATCTCAGAGGAATATTTCCAGTACCTTGTTGAATCTATGCCATGAAGGATTAAGGCAGTTCTGAAGGCAAAAGGGGGTCCAACCAGGTACTAGTAAGCTGTACCTAATAAAGTGGCTGGTGAGTGTATTAGTACTTAAAATGTTCATTTTGGTCACTTAAAAAAACAAAACCATTCTCTTTGGATGCCTTGAAAAGCTGCCATGTCATCTTTTTGTACCTATCTTTTTTACTCAATTTAATACAGCAAGAAAATGTCAGCAGTTTGTACAGACCTTAAGTACCACTTTTGCCTGAAATGACAATCTAATCCTCTTTATATGAAATGAGCCTGATCTCTAGCTGGTTGGAGCTTACAGACCTGTTGCTATGACAACAACAACTGGATGAGTTTTGAAGAACAAAACTATCCTGGATTATGTTAAATCATCAATAATAAAAACCAGTTAACTGAGTAATCCACAGTGGAAGAACATGCTATCCACTATTAATCTTTTCTGACATTCTGGCAGTGTGGGATTTGTTTGTTTTATTATTTCTGTCAAAATGTTGGATTTGTTTGTTTTATTATTTCTGTCAAAATGTTGGCAGAACAGGGCGCTCTAGCTCCGCCCTGTTCTGAAAAGCCGCAGCTCATTTGCATTTAAAGCAACACACAAAATGGTGGGTTTTTTCACGCTCAAAAAGAGGCAAATTTGACAAGCTATAAAAAAATTATATAATATATAAATATATATATATATATATAATAAATGATCTGTTTGTCACAGAGATATACACAGGAGACCCAAATGCAAGAGTCACAATTGATCTCACCAGATATAGTGTGGAGCAAGGGTGCTCACACCAGGAATACAACACGCTAAACAGTGGTAAAAGTTCATCCGAGAAACAGCACCGTATAGCAGTCTCTCACTGATATCTCACCAGATAACTCGGGAAGGGAAAGGTAGCGCTATGGAGCAACTCTCAAGGAAATCGTCACGTTTACCCATGGTGAAGTTCATCACAGTAGCGGATACGGGATGAAGTCTCTCACTGATAAATTTGTCATCAGAGCAGGCATTTGTAACAGATTTATGGCGAAGACCCTCCACCAGAACGAGCGAGAGTGCCTAACAGGAAGCAGACACAGGAGTGAACAATAACGGACTGATAACTCCATAAAACGCTGAACATGTATAGCGCGCGGAAGGCGCAACAGCTGTGACTGATAGAAAACACCTGAGTGATGTGAGTGGTAACTAGACACGTGACCACCTAGATGATGAATGTAAACACACACATACACACACCACGCGGTGAAGATAACCCAAACAAAACACACCCACTTCCCACACACACACACACATGCAAGAAGAACAGAAAGATCCACAACCGTAACACTGTTTCCCAGTGATGGGTTGCAGCTGGAAGGGCATCCGCTGCGTAAAACATATGCTGGATAAGTTAGCGGTTCATTCCGCTATGGCGACCCCAGATTAATAAAGGGACTAAGCCGAAAAGAAAATGAATCAATGAATAAATGATCTGTGGATGAAAAGAAGTTTTTGAGCTGAAACATTACAGATAGATTCTGGAAAAACCAAAGATTTATTCTACATCTTATGAAAAAAGGCATAAAGAGTCATCTTTAAATTATACCAACTGCCGAATTAAAACCGTACATATATATCAAAATACGATCTATAAATATGATTTGGGTAGTTTCTGTTGTTGAAATTTCTGTCATTGTTTACTCACTCTTTACTTTTTCAAACCTGTTTGAGTTACATTCAGCTTTTGACACAAAAGAAGATACATTATTTTGAAGAACGCTGAGACATCAACTTCCATAGTATTTGTTTTTCCTACTATGGAAGTCAATGGTTACAGGTTTTCAACTTTCTACAAAATATCTTCTTTTTTGTTCAACAGCAGCAAGAAACTCATTTAAGGGTGAGTAAATAAATTCTTTAATTAAAAGCACCAGGATCATGTTGAACTTCTAACCCTAAAACATCTGCAATGTATTACACATAGCATCAATGAAGGCTCAACTCTAGAGCTGACAGCTATACATGATAACGCAGTTATATCTGCTGTTACCTTGAGATATTATTGCTGACGTCTCATACATGGGCAATACGATGAGAGGGCACTATCTTTCAGGACACATAATTCAGAGCCAGTAAAAACCGCTTGCTATCACTAACCTGCCATCGTTTCATTCACAGAATTCCCTACAGGCAAGTTCTGATATGGTACATCTCACAGATAAAATCCTGGCAGAGGCTTCTAAGCTAATGTGAGCAACTCATAAAAAAAGCAAAAAAATAGATTCTCTCATTTGCACTGTCAAGAAAGCACACACACACACACATGCACACAGACACAGACTTGTTCCTATACCATGGAGAGGACTCTCATAAACGTAACTGAAACTTTACACATTCTGGAGACACAAAAGGCTTATCTTACATCTTGTAAAAGGGGTAAAATGGGTGCCCTTTAAGTATAGTATACAATGAACTTGTTTTATAAAGATGTTTGCTCAACTGGCTCAGTCGGCAGTGGCATCAGTCACCATGGCTCAGGTTGTTGTTTTGATGATGTGTGGGTGCTTTCCATACCTCTCTCAGCATGACTGAGACATCATCTCTCTATGGGTGGCTCCATATCAGCAGGAGGGAGTGCGATTTTTAGTCTGTGCCTCTGCCAAATCAAACTCTCCATTCTGCCCGCCCAAACATGGAGAGAGAAAGGAAAAAGAACAGATAACTGGGATATTCACTCATCACTGTGTTAATGTTTGAAAAAGCTTTTGTGAAAATCTGCTTACATTTCTCTTTGATTTACTGATTTTACTTCACACACCAGTGTGACAGAGTTACATAATTATTTGTAAATGGAAGAGGCTTTTACTCAAATCTATGTTGACCTTCTCACTTTGACCGTTGTGAATGTTTTATTTCACTCCCTTTCTCTCAGGGAGGGATGTCGGTGGACTCCATCTCTGATATGGTGGAGAGTCAGTCTAGATTACTAGAAGCTCTGCAGCTCTCTCATCCCAATGAGCTGGAGATGAAGAAGGCGGCAGGTCGCACACAGGCCAAACTCAGTCTCAACCCAATCTACAGACAGGTTCCCCGCGTGGTGGAGCGCTGCTGTAACCACATCCAGACCTACGGTGAGCTGCAAACAGCATTACAGAACAACACACCACTGGATTTGATTTGGCACAGGAAGCTGAATTTAAATTTGAACTGGATTGGTAGGCAGACAAATGTAGCGAATTGCATTAGAAGGATAATAAGTTATACAAGCTGGAGATTTTATCGTAGTAGCAAAGCTTACATTATTCAGTTAGTTACACCTATTCTTACGCACTGAAAATTCTCTCTCTCTCTCTATATATATATATATATATATATATATATATATATATATATATATGTATGTTTGTACATTTCTACCTTTTTAAAAGTTCAAGAAACCCTAGTAGTCAAAGATCAAAATCAGTGACTTAGTGCTGATCTGCCTGCCCAGTGATGACATGTCAGTTTCTCATTATTATTCATTGCGGAGTTTTCTTATCCCATGAGAAGACCCTGCTTCTCAACTATTCATGACTGCATGTACTTTCTGAAGACAGACCTGGCAAGCTGTGAAACTGCAGCCACGCACAGCATGCCGTATTTAGCTGTTCATAAAGGGGCGTTTGTGTTTGTTTCCATGATCTATTGGGTTTGTTGCATGGCTTTACCTGCGATGGTAGGCCGATACAGCAAAGCTGTTGGTTTGTAGCAGGCACTTTTGTCAAGAGAGCTTGAGAATTGAAGAATGGCATACTTTGTCTTTTATCAGTTGAGTTTGTTACCATTCAGACACATCACCTATGTCCGTGCTGCTGTTTGCCTATGTTCAAAATCCTCCAGATTACCAGCAGGGCTAATAGTTGGAATAGACATAGCAAGAGACCTGCTGCACTGCTGTCCACTGTGTCTGCATTCAGACCCGGGGATTCAGGAGGAATTCTCATTTATAGTGTTTATATAAACATGATTATCATTATAATGATATAACAGATTGTGATTATGTGTGTAAATTATATGAAATTATGAAAAAACTTATGGTATATGTAACAGGGCATTAAATTAATTACTATTTGTTTTTTTTTGCATTTTAACTTTGTGAACTATAAAATCATGGGTCTTATGGTTTGTGTCAGATTTTTTTTTATCTGATTCTGTGCGAGAGATTGTGGTTTCATGACCCTTTAAGAACACAAACCTCATACAATCTTTTTTCCACTATACATCACTACACAATACCCATTGTTTCAATCTGTCAACATTAAATGATCATTATAAATTAAAACCAAAACTATCTTTAACTATCTAAACTCTTAACATAGGTTATCAATAAAAAATAAACAACTCCAAATTTATTTAAAGTCAGGAACATAATTTAACCAAGAAATACTAGGAAAAGCTGAAAACTTTTCCTAGAGTTCATGTTAAAGGGGTAAATGACATAAACACTAAATAAACACAAATAAAGTGTCTACTTTAATGCTACTTTTGTGAAACTGTCAAAATATGGGTGAAATGATTAATTCAGTCATTCAGCTATTTAGTTAATGAGATGCTCTTAAGTAAAAACAAAAACATTAATGTACTTAAATGGAAAGCTTACCTAAAAACTCAAATTTGCTGTAAATGTACCCACCTTCAGGCCATCAAGATTCAGGTTACTTCTTTCTTCTTCAGTAAAACTTAAAAAGAAAAATTTTAGCTGGATCTGACTGGGTGAAGAATCATTTTAATCTAACCTCATTAAGTTATATAAAAAAAAACAAGTGATCATACTAAAAGATCTTGCTGACAAAAGAAATGGAAAAATACTTACAATTACAATGAATAATATTTTGGAGCTGCACTACTAAGCTTTTTAAATATGTGATTGAATGATTTGTCATACAACCAAGAACTCATACATTTAGACCAAAAACAGCAGCCACAAGTTGAAGCATTGGTTTACTGAGGTGGCAATAGGCCTTCTGTGGTGTCTGGATATAAGATTTTGACATTGTCAAGATATACACTCACCGGCCACTTTATTAGGTACTCCTGTCCAACTGCATGTTAATGCAAATTTCTAATTTTCATTTCTAAGAATGGGGAAGAAAGGCGATTCGAGTGACTTTAAATGTGGAATGGTTGTTGTTGCCAGACAGGCTGGTTTGAGTATTTCAGAAACTGCGGATCTACTCGGATTTTGATGCCAGAGGGCAAAGAAGAATGGCCAGACTGGTTCCAGCTGATAGAAAGACAACAGTTACTCAGATAACCACTCGTTACAACCAAAGAGCATCTCTGAACGCACAACCCGTTCAACCTTGAGGTGGATGGACTACAGCAGCAGAAGACCACACCGGGTGCTACTCCTGTCAGCTAAGAACAGAAAACTGAGGCTACAATTCACACAGGCTCACTAAAATCGGACAATAGAAGATTGGAGAAACATTGCCTGGTCTGATGAGTCTCGATTTCTGCTGCAACATTCGGCTGGTAGCGTCAGAATTTGGTGTTAACAACATGAAAGCATGGATCCATCTTGTCTTTTATTAATGGTTCAGGCTGCTGGTGGTGGTGTTATGGTGTGGGGGATATTTTCTTGGCACACTGTGGGCCCATTAGTAACAATTGAGCATCGTTTTGTTCCTGACAATGTCCATCCCTTTATGACCCAGTGTACCCATCTTCTGATGGCTACTTCCAGCAGGATAATGCACCATGTCATAAAGTGTGAATCATCTCAGACGTTTTCTTGAACATGACAATGAGTACTCAAATGGCCTTCATAGTCACCAGATCTCAATTCAATGGAGCACCTTTGGAATGTGGTGTAACGGGAGATTTGCATCATGGATGTGCATCCGATGCAATCCTGTCAATATGGAACAACATCTCTGAGGAATATTTCCAGTATCTTGTTGAATCTATGCCACAAAGGATTAAGGCAGTTCTGAAGGCAAAAGAGGGTCCAACCCGGTACTAGTAAGGTGTACCTAATAAAGTGGTGTATATGTGAGTGTATATGATGTCAGCCACAGGATATGATGTTGACAGAATGTTGTCATTTGAGTTGTTCATTTAATTTATGACACAAAACTAGATATTGGGCTGCTACATCATTTTTTTGCTATTGTTATTGTATTTGATTTCTTTCTATGTGTATTATGTATTATATATTGTTTCAAACTAGCAAAAATTTCAATAAAAGTCACTTTGGTAAATTTTAGAGTTCATCAAAAGATGACAGAATAAATATCACATAATAAAATTCTATATAAATAAACACATTTGATGATATTAAAAATGCTATTATGATGATCATTTTATACAATATATTGTTTCAATTGGCTGAATTTGAAGTCAATAGTTGTCGTCAAGGAGGTTGCAGGTTTGTTCTGTATATCCTTTAAATTTACAATAATGACATTTTAATTCTACATTTTCAAATAAAGGTAAATCCTAGTATTTAAAATACATTTTCAACAATCATTTGAAAACTTCAGGTCATAGAAATGTGTCTTTGATAAATATCTGGAAGTAAGTATAGCATGTAAAACTACTGGATGAAAAATAAATAAACCATTTACCCCTCTACCTTAAATTTAGGTGAACTTATCTGAACACATCTTCTGCCTTATACTATAACACACCCTGCTTGGGTTACGAACAGAAGGTCACTCAGATGAGATGACACCCAAAAAAACACTAAAATAGATATAAAACCAGGACAGTGCAATATGACCCTGGCACTTGTTTACTATCTCTCTCTCTTTGTCTCTCTCTAGGATTACAAACTTTGGGGATTTTCCGTGTCGGCAGCTCCAAAAAAAGAGTCCGTCAAGTAAGTTTGTCAGTTTCAGCTGCTCTCTAGAGCCAGTTCACAGCCACTGCATTATAAACAACATTTGTCTCTCACACATGTGACATGCGCCCCCTGTCTTTCATACTGAATCTGCAAACACAAGGCTTAACTGTAACACACTGTTTTATTAGTGAGCACTTTTTTAATGTATAGGAATATGCTGATAACTCACAATGAAATATTCCAGTGTACTGGTTCAGATGCAGACCAAAAACCCAGGAATACACTATACACCAAGAAGTACACCATGTTTACCAGACCTATCAATTTGTTTCCCGGTAGTTACATTACATTATTAAAATGTACGAATTTGCATACTCCTACATGTCCCTTTTTAAAATATAAGTTTCACATATATAGGACATATAAACTTTTTTAAATATTGAACATAAGGAAGCATTTTATCATTTTCTTTTTTAACATTATTTTTATGCAACAGTCAATTTGTTTGGTAATTTGCTATACAACGAAAAGGAAATAATTACGTTTTTTGTAGGCTATTCAGTTCATAAGATCATTTTAAACTTTTATGAAGGTTTTAAAATAAAATAAATGTTTACTCTATAAAATATATCATCTTGAAATATTCATATTTATCTGAACAAATCGGTTATCAGCCTCCAAGTCTTAAGAGTTATCGATTATCGATAATGACCAAAACCTCTATATCGGTGCATCCCTAGTTCGAGACTCATTGTATGTAATACAAGTTGAACTCATGTAAAGACATTGTTAGCCATTTAAAACCTTCAATCTGCCCTCAGGATATTATCCCACCTTCTTTCTTTAAACAAGTTAAGGATACAATTGGTCCTGGTTTGCTACTGGTGATAAACACATGTTTGTATACTGGTTCCTTCCCTAACGGTCTCAAATGTGGCGTTGTAACACCATATCTTAAAAAACCTAACCTCGATCCAGCCTCTTTCTCTAATTTTCGGCCAATTTCTAATCTTCCTTTTATCTCAAAGATTCTTGAAAAAGTTGTTTTGACTCAATTACAAACATATTTGAGTTTAAATTCGGTGCATGAGACATTTCAATCTGGTTTTAAAGCTTTACACAGTACTGAATCTGCACTTTTAAGAGTATCAAGCAACATTTTTACTGAAACTGATTCTGGGAAATCTATGGCATTAGGCTTATTAGATTTAGCTCTGCTTTTGACCTGATTGACCACAAGGTCCTATTGAAACGTCTAGAGACAGCTGTGGGCCTTCGTGGCACAGTTTTAGAGTGGTTCCGTTCTTATTTGACCAATAGATGTTTTAGTGTGCGCATTGGCCATCAATCCTCATCCAATATTCCTCTCAACTATGGAGTTCCACAGGGTTCAATCCTTGGGCCTGTATTGTTCACCCTGTATATGCTCCCCCTGGCTTCCATTTTCAATAAATATAAAGTTTCCTTCCAAGCAATTTTTTTTTTATTTAAACCAAAATAAAACTGAAGTAATCGTGTTTAGGCACAAAGAAAATTCTCTGTTAGATGTCAATGTGGGATCTTTGGCCCCACATATTACCTAGTGTGCAAGAAATCTCGGCGTTATGTTTGATGAAAACTTAAAATTTGACAAACAGATCAGAACTGTCGTAAAATCCTGCTTTTACCTCAGACAACTGTCTAAAGTCAAGCCATTTCTATCCTAGAGAAATTTCTAAACGGTGATTCATGCCTTCATAACAACACGTCTAGATTACTGTAACTCTCTCTATTTTGGTATTTTCAGTCTTCTCTTTCCCGTCTGCAGCTGGTACAAAATGCGGCTGCTAGACTACTTTCTAACACCCGCAAGTATGATTTGGTAACTCCGATTTTAGCTGCACCACACTGGTTACCCATTAAATACAGAATTGATTTAAAAATTTTATTATTCGTTTACAAAGCAGTCAATAACCTTGCTCCACAGTATCTTACAGACTTGCTTTGTCCGTATACCTCCTCCCGATCATTGAGATCTTATGATCTCAACTTACTCACCGTGCCCAGAACACACCTTAAAAAACGGGGTGATCGAGTGTTTGCTGCTGCTGGTCCTAAACTCTGGAACAGTCTACCAATTCACATAAGACTTTCCCCCTCCATTTCTGTGTTGAAGTCTGTTTTAAAGACCTATCTATTTTCTCTCGCTTTTAATACTCCTTGATTACTGTTTTATTGCTTTTATTTGTTAAATGTTTCTTTTATATTCTGCTTCTCTGTCTTAAGTACTCCTATGAACAGCACTTTGGTCAACCTTGGTTGTTTTTAAATGTGCTTTATAAATAAATAATTAATTGTATTGTAATATGCATGTACTGAACTGTTATTATTAAACTATGCCTAGGTACAGTATGATACGTTTTTGTTTCAATGGCACCTTTATAGTGTCTTATCAATTTTGACAAATCTCTTGCACCCATTTTTCCTGTGCATACCTGAGGCAGTGTATCTGTTTTTTATATGATAAATACATTTTTATACTTCTCTGGTTCACGCAAGCATCTGAGTTCGCGGTATATTTCCTCCTCCCTTACTGAAAAACTTTGTCTGGATGTGCACTTCAGTAAACCCACAGAAAGCTGGTTAATGTGTTGGGCAAACTGACATGCAGGGCAAAAATGTAGCTGTCTATCTATAATCAGTCTATGCTTTTCGTTTTTTGACCTTTCGGTAAAGGAAAACAATTTAGCTTGTTTACCATATGACAATATTCATTATCATCTTCATTCATTAATTAATTTAGCTTTAGCTTAGTCCCTTTATTAATCAAAGGTCGCCACAGTGGAATGAACCACCAACTATTCCGGCATATGTTTTACGCAGTGGATGCTCTTCCAGCCGCAACCCATCACTGGGAAACATCCATACACACTCATTCACACACATACACCATGGACAATTTAGCCTACGCAATTCACTTTTACCACGTCTTTGGACTTGTGGGGGAAACCGGAGTACCCAGAGGAAACCCACGCCAACATGAGGAGAACATGCAAACTCCACACAGATTTACCAACTGGTCCAGCAGGGATTCGAACCTTCTTGCTGTGAGGCCACAGTGCTAACCACTGAGCCACAGTGCTGCCCTCATTGTCATCTTATTAAGTGTAATCAGAGTATAAATGTACATGTAAGCTCAATTGGACTCGAATGTTTCAGATACTCTTCATAGCATGTGCAGCGTCTTGTTTTAATAGCTGACCTCAAACAGACTGTGATTTGTGTGTGTTTATTGTACTGTGTTTGGACAGGAACAGGAAACCTGGGGTACTTGAGTCTCGTGTGTGGTGGCAGTATGTTTGATTATGTTTTATTCCCCGGTGTCCTTGTGTGTTTTCAGCTGCGTGAGGACTTCGACAATGGGATAGACTTGGTGTTGGATGAGGAGCACAGTGTTCATGACGTGGCTGCTTTACTGAAGGAGTTCCTGCGGGACATGCCGGACCCCCTGCTACCACGAGAACTGTACCGGGCCTTCCTGCACGCTAACCGTACGAGCATATGATCATGAATAAAAGTACAAATGGTTCAAAGAGGTCATGAACTGATTTTTATTTTTATTTTATAATGTTCTGGGGTCCACTTATAATAACATTTGTACATAATAAACATTATAATTTAGAAATAAGCCTGTATTATTTGGAAGACTTGGAAATAAACGCACTAGTCACTTTATTAGGTACACCTGTCCAACTGCTCATTAACACAAATTTTATTCAGCCAATCACATGGCAACAACTCAATGCATTTAGGCATGTAGACATGGTCAAGATGATCTCCTGCAGTTCAAACCGAGCATCAGAATGGGAAAGAAATGGCATGGTTGTTGGTGCCAGACGGGCTGGTCTGAGTATTTTAGAAACTGCTGATCTACTGGGATTTGCATGCACAACCATCTCTAGAGTTTACAGAGAACAGTCTGAGAATCCAGTGAGCGGCAGTTCTGTGGGCGCAAATGCCTTGTTGATGCCAGAGGTCAGATGAGAATGGCCAGACTGGTTCCAGCTGATAGAAAGACAACAGTCACTCAAAAAAAACCACTCGTTACAACCTCTGCTAAAGAGCATCTCTGAAAGCACAACACGTCCAACCTTGAGGTGGATGAGCTACAGCAGCAGAAGACCACACCGGGTGTCACTTATGTCAGTTAAGAACAGGAAACTGAGGCTACAATTCACACAGGCTCACTAAAATTGGACAATAGAAAATTGGAGAAACGTTGTCTGGTCTGATGAGTCTCCATTTCTGCTGCAACATTCAGATGGTAGCGTCAGAATTTGCCGTCAGCAACATGAAAGCATGGATCCATCCTGCCCTGTATCAACAGTTCAGGCTGGTTCTGGTGGTGTAATGGTGTGGGGAATATTTTCTTGGCACACTTTGGGTCCATTAGTACTAATTGAGCATTGTGTCAACGCCACAGCCTACCTGAGTATTGTTGCTGACCATGTCCATCCCTTTATGACCATTACGATACTAGTAAGGTGTACCTAATAAAGTGGCCGGTGACTACATACTTGGATAACATAAAAAAAATTGCTCGGACTGGCACAGTTTAAAATAAAAAAAAAAACATGACAAAATTGCTGTCAGGCCTATTATATATTCAGCATAGCATCATAAAATGTGCATAACTTCTGTTTTGCAAGTTTCTGCACATATTTTACTTTTTGTAAATTCTTTGTTTGTAAATTCTGCTCAGCCATGATTTAAAGCATATTCTTACAGTAGACTTTTTATACAAATTTACATGATTCTAAAGCTAAACAAGAGATAGCGGGGTGCTTACCCAAACACAGAGACCACTTATGTCGTACTGAGATAAAATCCAAAATGAGTCATTTTAGCAGCTTGGTTTCAAAAAGCTGACTTTAAACTTAATATAAGATCAAGGGAAATTTAATTTCTCAGTTCATGACCCCTTTTAAGGATTAGTTCACCAAAAATTATTCATTAATCATTACTTACCATCATGTCTTTCCAATCCCCTGAGTCCTTCGTTCATCTTTGGAATACAAATTAAGATATTTTAGATGAAATCCAAGAGCTCCCTATTCCTTCTTAGACAGCTACAGCCCAGCGATGTTTTAAGTCCAGAAAAGGACATCAAAAGATTACATTGGACTTCAGTGGTTCAACTGTATTCATATGTAAGTGTGTGTTACTACTAGCAGTACGATGTCTTGCTATTAAAGTCAGCAGTGCAACACGCAAGGGTCAAATTGCCCATAGTAAAAACATACCCTAATCTGATGGTGAAGACATTGGTAAACAAATTGTAATTACAGTCTTATTTTGCCACACAAAAGTGTTCTTGGAGCTTCATGTGATTACAGTTGAACACTTGAAGTGACGTGGAATATTTTGACAATGTTTCTGGTTCTTTTTCAGAACTTTAAACTATCAGGACTTTGTCTCTGGGTTGTTGTTGTAATTTATCTCGCAGAATTCATCTAAAATACCATAGTTTGTGTTCTGACAATAAACAAATGTCTCAGTGGATTGAAATTACATTAGGGTGAGTAATTAATGACATAATTTTCATTTTTAAGTTAACACACTTTAACACTTTTACACTTTAACATTGCTATTATACAGAAATCTGTATACCCAGTTTAAGTTTATAATTTCAGTAATATCCATCATTATTGAGCTCTGCTGTTATAAAATATGCTCATCTTCTAAGATGTGTTGTGTTTGTGTCACAGTGCTGAGAGGAGCAGATCAGTTGTCATACCTGCAGCAGTTGTTGTACCTGTTGCCGCCCTGTAATTGTGACACTCTGCTAAGGCTGTTGACACTTCTGCATACGGTACAGGAGAATGCAAACAGCTCCACTGGACCCAACAAGCAGGAGGTACGATCTGGGTTGTGGTCACAGTTTTAAGTCATGGTGCTTATGTGTTGACCCATCAATTTAGAAGAGCATTTGTAATGATGGATGAATGGATGGATGAATGGATGGATGGATGTATAGTTGGTCAGTTGGTTGGATGGATGGATGGATGGATGGATGGATGGATGGATGGATGGAT
>CAIGQZ010033024.1:4925931-4938217 GCA_903798205.1 Danio tinwini
ACATACATACATACATACATACATACATACATACATACATACATACAAATGGATAGACTGATTTCTCTTTTTAGGCAGTGCATTCTTACTACTTTTGGATTACTTTGACCTAAGTGGTTTTTAACCATTAACATCTGAGATCTGTGAACATTAAAATGTCTTAGTATTGTCATATTAACTTTAAATCTCTATGGACTTAAATTACTAAATATTTAACACCCAAAATATATGTAGTGTACAGATTTCATTTGAAAAATATTCAATGTTTTAAATATTTTGTCACATATCTCATGGTCACATTACATTTTTTCTCACAAATGATTCAGTTTATTGACAAAGTTTTGTCCCCAAATTTAGACTCATGAATCAAATTAATTAGCATTTTATTTGCATGACCTATTTGAACATTCAAATTGTTAATAACTAAATTTAGATAATTTACATATTTTTTTACTCATTTGCAATCATCTAATCCATAAAAATCTAACTAATTCTAACACAATTATCACTGTTTACAAATGTATTATAACAACATACATGATCCAGATTAAATGTAATGAGTACCAATACTATATTTATTTTCTTGTTCATTTGTGACAAGCATTGCTCAAATCCTCAAGGCAGGACTGAAAACAACACTTTCCAATCAGCCAACAAGCCATTGTCCTGTATCTGACAGTGACAGATTCAATAACATCAGTACAGAATGTAACATATGTCAACCCCTCACTACAAATGACTCTCATAAATGGCTGAAGCAGTTTTATTTGATCAAAACACAATTCTGAGCTGATTTTGGATTTGTTATTAGATTTCTGGTAATAAGATGACAGCAGCGAACCTGGCGGTCATCTTTGGGCCCAATCTCCTGCAGAAAGAGAGAGGATCAGAGAGAGAGCTCAGTCCTCAGGCTCTGGGTATAGAGGACAGCACCGCCGTCATCTCTGTCACACTGATGCTCATCCAGAACCACCAACATCTCTTTATGGTGAGAGACAGCGATGAGCTGAGGTATAAAATGATAGACAGCAGAAAGTGAATGCTATTAAAATATCAGGTCACTTAAAAAAAAGATAAATGTCAAAACAAAGGAGAAAAAAAAGAGAAGAAGAAGGATTATTCAAAAGGTGACAGTATTTTAGAATAGCTCATTTTGTGTATAACTAAAAATTGTAATAGAAAAAGTACTTAAAATCATACTCAAGTACTGGAAATGTACCATTACATGCCAATGTTTTTATATATTATTTTATATTATTCCAATTTATACCCTGCAAATAGTAAAAATATATAAATATTTTTTATTAGGCCTTAAAAAGTCTTAAATTGACTGAAATATTGTGCTGCAGGTCTTGAATCATTTTAAACAGGTCCTAATTTTAAAAGTTGTCAAAGTAAAGTTACCCAATTGTCCCAACACCCATCCAATCACCAACAATCCATCCCAATATTTTTTTTATTGGAAAGAGATGTTTATTTCACAACAGCTGTAAAACATTTTACAGTATATTCTCTTAATTAAATTCCCTAATCAGGAAAAGAAAACTAAAAACATTTACACAATTCCTCATGATAATAACAGCAATATATCCCTTTACATGATCTTTCATTTACAAAAAAAACTATTTACAGAGGTATATGTGAGAGGATATAATATGGTTTTTAAATAGGCATGAAACTATTTTAAATCGAAACCTTTTATAAATTGAAAAAGAAAGTGTAATCAACTAAAGCGGTCTTGTTTTGACACATTAAAATATGTGGTTAAGAAATAACTAGGTTTGTTTTTGGGGGTTTTACGATTCCATTGACCAACTGGGCCATTACAAAAAATCCTCAGTGATTAGCCCCACAGAAGTCTAAAATCTCATTCATAATGGTCTTGAAAGGGTCTTAAAAAGTCTTACATTTGACTTGATGAAACCTGCTGAAACCCTGTGTAGCTCACATTAATTCAATTTTCTTTTAAGGGTGTTTTTACCTTAATTGTAAGCTACATTAATTGTTATTCATGGACTATGAATGTAAAATGTGAGATTATTTTATTGTGAGAAAACAGATTAATGTATGCACCAGTCAGAAAGCATGGTGTGTTTACATGCAGAGTGAAATCTGTGTAACCTAGTGGGCAAACATTTAGCTGTGACAATATGTAAATGCTTATTGCGCACTTTGAACTCTGACTAACAAGCTATGAGTATCCAGCAGTTGAAGCCACAAACCAAATTAGTGCAGCGGTGATGAAATAGATACAATGTGTGCATGTATTTGAAAACATAACCTTCTGTAGTGCATTTTTTTGTTGTTTAAGGCCATTTGCTAATTTTAGCCATCATACAGTGGATCTCATCAGTGATATGCATCTAAACAGCCTCTCGGTTGTTGCATGTATTGATTTTGTGTCTTTTTGGACACTTTTTATGCTTTCAAATTGTACATGTTTACTACATTTAGAAAGCATGCATGTCTTGAAGTTGGTCTGTCTGATGCGATTTTTCTATGCGTGATTTGACTGATGAGAATCACAGGATTGATTAGCTAATTTCCATAGACAAGAAAAAAATAAGCATATAAAGTTTTGATTGCATGTTGAATTTAGTAGTACAAGTACAGATACAGCACTAAAAATGTACTCAAGCAAAACTAATAGTAGACACTTTTTTAACAACTTAGTAAAGCACAATTCTTGAGAAAAACTACTCAAGTATTGTAATTTAAGTATTTGTAATTCGTTAATTTACACCACTGCATGTTAACAATTAAATAGTTTATTTAAACCACACTCAATAGTAGTAGGAATATTAGAGTTGTTTTCAATACATTTATGACAGCTTTGTAGGATTGTAGGATTTTTTAAATGGCCTTTGCTGTAACAGAGTGTGTGTTGTTCTATGATGTGCAGGTGTCTGCGGAGCTGCAGCAGGAGGTGCTCATGAGCCTCATTCAGACGGACCCTGATGTCATTGACTATCTGCTGCGCAGGAAACTCAGGTCAGCGACCTGATTCATAGTCATCTAAGACAAGATTCACATACAGCATATGACCGTGAACCACAAAACCAGTCTTATGTTGAAAGAGTATATTTTTGGTAATAGCTAAAAATATATATTTTATAGGTCAAAATTATCGATTTTTATTTCTAGCCAAAATCATTAGGATATTAAGTAAAGGATCGTGTTCCACGAATATATTTTGTAAATTTCCTACCATAAATATATCAAAAATATATACCACTGAGCCATAAATATACCACTGATACAAAAATATACCACTGTGCCAAAAATATACCACTGTGCCAAATAAATTATTTAATTGTTTACATGCAGTGGTGTCAATTTTTGAGTTCATTCCATACATTTTCTTTTCAGCTTAGTCCCTTTATTAATCAGGGGTCGCCACAGCGGAATGAACCACCAACTTATCCAGCACATGTTTTGATTAGTAATGTACGTTATTTAGAATTTAATTTGGATACTTTAAAGGCAATTTTTGCAGTATTTTGCTAGGTTTTTGAACCCTCAGATTCCAGATTTTCATGTATTTGTAGCATGGCTAAATATTGTTCTATAACTGTAAAACAGTAGTCTTAAATCAGTAGTTTCCCCAGACTGTAAAAAATATAATCAATAAGTCATGCCAATATGTTACATTACTCTAACTCATTAAAAACAATATTTAATTATCCTTAAGTAGAATTAATGTAATGTAAGTTAAAATTACTTGTAAAGTTTATTTGATTTAATTAAAATTTCAGGCAGAAACTCACTCAAGTGCACTGTGTTAAATGTGATTTTGGGTGTGATTTGCAATGCTTTATGGGATTGTCATTCTTTCCCACATTACAACAGTTAACTTCATAGTCTTGTGGTGCATTCACATGCTATGTCTTATTACAGTAATATTGAGATGTCAACACATGATGTTCTGTTTGGAGCCATTTAGGTCCTCTTACTATTTCTGTAGCAATACTATCAACACCTAAACACAGCACCTAAATGAATCTGCAGAAGTAGTAGCTTTGAGAAATGTTTGAGTTTTAGAGTTTACAAGTTTAGAAGAATAAAATGGGGAATTTTGGGTCAGTTTTTAGACTGAACAGTGAAACTGGATCATGTCGATATGGATGGAATATTGTAGTGGTATCTCAGTGTTTACCTATTGTTGTTTTACTGTTGTCTTGATAACTTCTATTAAGCTCATTTATAAGCTTCTTTGGAGGAAAAGCATTTGACATATGATTGAAAGTAATTTAAAAGGTAAATATACAGGCACATTTAAATGCAAACATCAGATATTATATTAAATTCTTTAGAAACACAATCGAACTGTGCTTGCTGATAATCAAATTCAGGGACAAGAATGCTTTTTACAAGTTGGAATAATGTAGCAATAATAATTATGCCATGAACACACCTTTTGACTTTTTGTATAATTTTCAAATAGTCATTTTGTATTTAAATATAATGTGGTGAATTAGCCATGTAACTGGTTTGTTTGGTGCCTATAACTCTTTTATGTAGACTTTCTAAAACATGTAAAAACAAATATATGGTGAAATAAGGGGGAGCTATTTTAAATATAATTACATTATCTATCCTTCTCCAATTCAAAGCAGAGCACAGCAACCCAAACATTTGTTTACATTGTTAATCAGTTATATACTCTAAATTAAAGGCTGCCATGAATAATGTGCTTACTTACAGAGGCAAATAATAATTGGCACTGTCCAAACACTTAAGTGCATTATTGTGTGTATAACTCTAATGTCTCTCCATTGTGACAGCAGCAGTAGCAGCCTGACAGTGGAGCCGGACTCTGGTGGACGGAGGGACACTCAGACATCTCTGGACTCCATGGGTGAGTCCAGTGATGACTTTTCATCTCGGGAGCCACTGTGTCCTCTTTACCCAGAGCCTTCTGCCATAGGAAGTCTGAGCAGCGAGGTCTTGCTCAATGTTCTTCATCTAAACACCAACAGGAAACGTGAGTATTATGCAGA
Source organism: Danio tinwini (assembly GCA_903798205.1). Lineage (NCBI taxonomy): Eukaryota > Metazoa > Chordata > Actinopteri > Cypriniformes > Danionidae > Danio > Danio tinwini. Next base: position 4,930,932 of record CAIGQZ010033024.1, read on the forward strand.
CTTCTTCAAATGAGGCTGTGGACTATCTCTTCCTCTGCTTCCTCTTTTTGTGTGTGTATGTGTCATTGTATGCACTTCCATTTAAAAGTTTGTGGTCTTTAACACTTTTTGCTCACTGCATCTATTCAATAAATAAATTGTGGAAAATGCCCCGAAATAATACATTCTTTTCAAGAATCTATGATAAAATGTAAGGTTCAAAATAACAGAATTTAGTTAAAACTCCATTTTTATTAATTAATAAATATATTTTGGTGAAATTTGGTCAAAAACAAAAAGTTTTTTTAAGGATCAAAAGAATTATTTATATATATATATATATTTATTTATTTATTTATTATGTGTATATATAAATACACGCATGCATATATTCAGAAAAATGTTTTATTTATATGTGTATGATACAAAATAAAATCTAAATTTAAATATCTATGTAAAAGTAAATTATTTAATTAATCATAATTATTTTTTGCCCAACACTAAACACTGAATGGTGATGGAACATTATGTTACTCTGCCTATTTTTAATGATTTTCTTTTTGAAACATTAATGGTGCACTAAGCAAATATAGTCAAATGATTTTGATAATAGAAATGAGCATCAAAAAGAACATGCTTATAACCCATGGAGAACTCACCCTTTAGAATGTCATCGCTTCAACGCTTCACCAAGCAGGAACACAGATACATGGACACTGGAGCATTTGAAAGCCATGTCTATCAGCTGATCTGTCTATGAGGAGATAAATAAAAGAAGAGTATTTTTGTTTAGCAATTTTAATGCAATACTGAATAAAAAATGTGTCTTTAAAAAAACATATTCTGACAGCAACTCTTAGAACAATAATAAAAATGTAAGCAAATATTGTATTGTTCTTTTCCTATTCTTCTATACTACAGGATCCTCTGAGGTCCCACCCAAGTCCATTGTAAAAATGAGGCAGTTTCATTCCCACCATAACCTGCTGAGTTTGACCCAGTCCTCCTCCAATGCCCCGAGTGATGAGCTCCAGGATCAGCGGCAGGCCAGCTCCAGGCACACCTGTCCAGATGAGCGTCTTCATTTCAGCCTAAGCCGGAAGGACAGCGGCTCTCAGCCACAGAGTCCTCGAGAGAGGGGCATCTGGGTACGACAGAACTCCAACGCCTCCTCCACCACCTCAGACGACAGCAAGACGCCAAGCAACTTCTGGGACTTTTTCACTGGCAAGGTGTCCGGCTCAGAGACTATAGTATGACCCCTACATGTAGTGTTGGGGTTGTGTGAGTGTGTTTGTGAGTGAATGTACACATAACAGTGAGAACTGCCAGTAAATACACACACACACACACACACACACACACACACACACACACACACACAGAGAGAGAAGTAATGGATGCTATACTGTTTATATGAAAAATCTTAAATTACCAAGCTCATCTAGAACAAGGAGACTTTTTTATGTGAGATTATCATCATAAACTTGCCAGAACTGTGTATTCTATCAAGCTACACACACGTGACTATAGAATGTAAATATATAGGCTGTTATACAACTTATATAAATAGAAAGCAGCTTTTTATATACACAAATCTTTTACATGTAGGTCCTGAACATTTCAACATTTTATCAAAAACAGACATCTCTTATTATATTATTTGTTTACAATAATACTCAAACTTTTCTGAAGCCTGCTAGTTGTATTCGTTTTCTGATGTATTGGCAGCTAACTGAGGCTTAGAAGCATTTACATATATATATATATATATATATATATATATATATAAACACAGTTCTTTTGGTAAATAAAGCTCATATAGTAGGCTATGTTTAGTAGTTTTGAGTTGTTTTTATGTGGACTAAATGGATTCTGTACCCTTAAATGCTGTACATGTTGCTTTTCAGATACCTGTTGTCAGAAGAAGTCCTTCACTGCAAAATTTCTTCAATGACCACTCGCAGTCTGAGAAACGTTAGGTGATATGGAAGACTCTTTTTCTCTTTTCTTTTTGAAGAATGGGGTATTTCTGATAACTTGACTCTCATGGCATCATTGAACCACAAGGGGGCGATATTCACTAACGTCAACATTACATTGACGTTAAGGATTCATATAACTAGATCCTATATTATTGACTGTTTTAAATGTCTGAACTCTGTTTGGTTCAAAGAAAAAGCTGTAGTATTTCTTTCATAAGAGCAATGTTTTTTCAAAGTGAACACTGGCAACTGTTTAGTTGGCAGTATAGAAACATCTATCACCAAATGCCAAAAACGTACCCATGCACTTCTGATTAAGAAACACTTCATTCATTTAGACTAATATTGGACTTTTAAGCTGGAGTCAAACCTTCTTTGCACACAAACTAAAGATCAGGGTAGTTTCATCATTTCTTATTTGCTATTAAATCATTTTCTATTCAATTTCAATCACTTTTATACAGATTTTTAAAGGTGCATTCTGTAGCTTGCATTCTTTAGCTTTAGCATGCCTGTTCATTACACTGATACCACAATGCTGTTGCAAATTGTCATTAACCTGCATGAACACAAGGTTTTATGTTAATTACTGATGCTTGTTGGGCTGTATAATTAATTATCTTTCAAGTAAACCAAAACATGCTTTCATGGGCATTATTTCACTCCTTGCTCAAGACCATTTCTGCTTAGACATTCATGCAGTTTTTCTATGGCAAGCCGTTTTGATATTTCATCTATAGCCCATACCAGGATTTATTTTCATGTTACTAGTGCTTATTTTTTAGATTCTAGCAGGGGCGTCTCTACAGACCCAATTTACTGGGGCACGTGACGGCACGCAGTGAGTTTCGCAAGTCGACAAAAATAAAGTTTAAACAATATGATGGTGATCATACTAAGCATGCCCCCTGATAGATTTTTTTGTATGAAGCACAAAGGAGGGATGCAGTTAGGGAGGTAAAACTTAAGAAACCTAATTCTCTGCCATGTGTCAAGTCTAAGACAACAGATAATTAAACATCTTTTTTTGTATTCTATAGTATTGCCTATAGAATTTTATTCAAATGAAATTATTATTCATGCTAAATATTTTTTTATTATGTTAGCATATTACTCCAGTTGTGCCTTTACATTATTTTCCAGCTACATATTAATTTAATTTAGAATAATAATTGTATAATAGCATAATAATATATATATAATAATTAAGGCGTGCCCCAGTAGAGCTTTATGTCTAGCAACGTCCGGGGATTCTAGTATTAGAAGTATGCAGTATGTAAGTTTGACACCCAGTGGTTGAACTAGGTATTGCACTCATGGATCAAAATAAATGCAAGCACGGGTTGCCAGAATGAGTGCAGGAGCGAGTGATTTAAACTGTGTTCTATATAAAAGCAACGACGCTATAGAGGGAATATTTTCCATATTAAAAGGCGTTTTGGTTCTAACCAACACCTCAAATTGATATATTAGAAACGGCTTCTATTTCTCACAGCTGAACATGTGAAACCTATGATAGGGATCACCTCAGGTAAACCGTGTGTGCTTTATTCAGTGTTAAATGCTTACAATGTGAGTTTGAATGCCATTTCACATGACATGTATTGCCATATACTAAAAGCAGCAGCAGATAGTTCACCTTAGATCTTGAAAATATAATAAATCGTTTGAAATTGAACTTTAGAACTAAACACATATCAGTGATTCAGCATGTACATTTAATGATGTTAAAGAGGGATAACATGTATTAAATACACTCTAAACCTTACCGTTTCGTGAGTGAGCACATATTCTGTGCTTCTGAAAGGCTGTATTTAAATTTCTATCTTGTTTCATCTGGTGCAAACAACCAAATTGCTCATCACTGCGTATCTCATCACAAAGTGTGTTGTTAGGATTCGCGGTTACAATGTAATCTGATCACGTTTGTAATATTTATATAATTTGCTAATTAATAACCTCATGTGGAACTGAATCTGTCTCATTTCGACATCTGATACTGTCCACTGACACTGTCGCATTTCGCTCATGGACGCATGCTTTCAGAGTCTTTCTGAATGAATGAATGAAATACGCTGTTTTCCAACAAGGCAACCCTGAGTGCTGAATTATAATTGGCTAAACTGGCATTATGCAGGTTAAATTCACCTAAACAAAGACAGCGTTCTGGCACGGAAAAAACATTCAAAGCAGAATATCTGACTTCAGCATTGTTCTTCAGTTAAATAAGTATGTTCACTTGGGATGTTTCTTAAATATCTGCACACATATTATGGTATTTTTATGCTTTAGAAGAGTCAAAAACTTACATACAGCACCACATGCAGTACTAATGCTTATTCATTAGATACTAGTGCCTATTCTTTAGATACTAGTGCTAAATATACTAGTGCTGACTCAAACACTTGTTCTTTTTATTAAATACTAGTACTCATTCATTACATACTAGTACACTAGTATCTTTTATAACTATTTCTAGTAACAGTTCTCATTTTACTAGTCAGTTCTGCTTTTTTACTCGTCTTATGTTATGACCAAATGGAAGAGTAGAGTTCAATTAAACATTCTACTAGTAATTTTTTTTACTAGTAACATTTCAAACAAGTACTAGTATTAAATAAATGTGTACTAGTATCTTTTAAATAAGTTGTAGTATCTATTTAAGAATTACTAGTATCTAATTACTAAGCACTATATCTATTAAGTAGGTACTAGTATCTACTGAATAAGCACTATTACCTAATGTTTAAGTACTAGTATCTAATACATAAGTACTAGTCTATATTAATTAAGTACTAGTGTCTAATTATTAATTACAAGTACCTAATGAATAAATAATAGTACCTATTAAATATATACTAGTATATAATGAATAATTAGTAACATTAGTAACTAATGAATAAGTAGTAGTATCTAAAACACAAGTACTAGTATCCATTTAATAAGTACTAGTATGTAATGAATGAGTATTAGTATCTAATAAAAAGAACTAGTGTCTGAGTCAACACTAGTATATTTTTATAAAGCTCTAGTATCTAATGGATAAGCACTAGTACTTAATAGAAGAGATACTAGTATCCAAAAAATAAGTACTAGTAACATGGACATAGATACTAATACAGGCTATAGATTTAATGTTAAAACAGCTAGTGTATAGTTTTCCCTTTTTTATTGTTAAAACATGGCAATGGCAAGTTTATATGTACATGGCTTTTATATGTAAATATAATTGACATCTAACTACTGAATGCACCTTTATATGGATAGCTCATCCTTTGTTTCAAAACTGTTTAAGAGATAGTTCACCCAAAAATGAAAATCCTCCACGTTTTACAAACTGGTTTAAGTTTGTTTCTTCTGTTGAACACAAAAGAAGATATATTAAAGAATTCTGGAGAAGAGAAAAAAGATAACAGCCATTGACATCCATGATATTTGTTCCTATTTAGGCATGGGTCAGTTACCGGTTTTAAGGTTTACCACGGTTTTGAAAAATCTATGTTTTAAAACCGTTTAAAGTTTCTGTTATACCATTCCTACGGTATTTGTAGTTTGTTTACTTGTTTTTTATGACTATGTTATTGAGTTTTTTGGGGGGGCAACAGTATCTTCAGCAAAAGGACACTCCACATCAAAAGCTACTGCTCAGTTCATGATTCAGGAAACATTTGAGAAACAAATTGCTTAAAACCAACATGCAAGCATGCTCTAGACCTGAACATTGCAGTGACTTTATATTTAAAGAAAAGAAAGATATCCAAAGATGCCGTGTTAAATGGTAAAGAAATCAGTGTTTTTGATGAAGAAAGCAAAAGTCAATGGCTTATTTGAATTGTTTAGCCTGACATGTTTACTGCTCTAAAATACTGCTCTTTAAATGTTAAAATAAAGCACACAGTGTTCAATGAGGGAAAAGGTTGTTGGTGTTTTTACCCAGACATTGGAAAAGAATATATTTTAGAGCAATAATCACAATACTGTGAAACCGTGATGTTTTTATCCATCAGAATCTTATACCGGCCCATGCCTAGTTCCTACTATGGATGTCAATGGCTGCTTTCTAAACATTATTTCAGAATATCTTGTTTTGTGTTCAACAGAAGAAAGAAATTTAAAACGTTTAAAAGCAGCTGAGTGTGAGGGAATGTTCTACGGTGAGGGAACCGCAACTTTAAGTTTCTTCAGTTTAACACAAATGAAGATAGTTTTAAAGAACATTAGTAACCAGTTGATGGTAGCCATTGACTTTCTTATTATCTTTCTTGTGTGTTTACACGGACAGTTCACCTCAAAAATGAAAAATCTGTCATTATTTACTCAACCTTCACTTGTCACAAACCTGTGTGAGTTTCTATTTTCTCTTGAACACAAAAGAAGTTATTTTGAAAAATGTTAAAAACTTGTAACCATTGACTTTCATAGTATTTGGTTTTTCTACTATGGCAGTCAGTGGCTACAAGTTTCGGGTGGGGGGGGGGGATTTGGAACTACCTACACTCAAATCAATCCACATAAATTGGTTAAAAGTGTTTAGTTAACTTAAGCGATTTGTGTTGGGTGTTTGAGCGATTTTTTACGGTGTGAGTAAATAGTGAGTAAAATTGTCGTGTTTGCTTGAGCTTTGCCTATGATTCTGTTGAACACTAAAGAAAGTTTAAAGAAAGCTGGGGTCTCATTTATGAAGTGTGAGTATGCTAAGATTTGATCTTGGAGTGTGTGAACTTAAATCCACAGCAGTGTTTGTATTTATAAAGTCTTTTACATTGAAAAGTACTTACCACCACATCAAGGTCTGAGAAGGTGTTCTTGAGGCAAAGACCTGCAGATATCTGAGAATCTAAAAAAAGCAGTGCACATGTACTAAATTCAGCATAAACTCAAATGAGAGATGAACTGTGCAGTGTAGTCTACGTTTAATGTTGATGTTAATGTTTTTTTTACAAGAGATTTTGAGACGTCTTGATTTAATAATGCGTAAAATACACAATAAATAATTCAAAATAAATGTGAACTAAACAAACATCCCCCACTTCTGTGTCTTGCAACATGCATTTGGACTGTAATTTTGTACTTTTTTTTAAAAGACCGGGAGCGCTAGCATTTACAGCGAGGGAATGACATCCGATGCTGTACAGAGTTTGTTGTTATATTCGAGATAAGTTATATTGATTATACATTATATATTATTTACATAATGCTTTCAGCATATTATAACAGCTTGTCACCCAGTGAGAAGCACAGTTATTCAACAAAACTAACATTAAAGTGAGCAGCGTTCATCTGACAGGTCCATTTGCGATAGCACCCTCCCAATGGATATTG
>CAIGQZ010033024.1:4943217-4962583 GCA_903798205.1 Danio tinwini
GCACCCTTGTCGACATCCTCTTTCTAATATAATTTGTTCTGAAATATCTCCGTTAATTTTAATTCTAGCTGTAGGAGTTAAATATAGAAATTTAAATATGTTTATAGTGTCATTCTCAAATCCAAATCGTTGCAGAACTAAATATAAAATATAGCTGCAAGCAGCAATTACCGGGGGTCAAGCATTTTAGCAGAGTAAGGTCATTTAGCAATTAGGAAGCCTGTAAGTAGTTTATTCGACAATGAAATATTTGATTAGAGTGTTGGAGTTTATAGATTGAGCAAACAAATGTTTAATAATTACAAGCTCCAAAAGAGCAACTTTAGTTTTTGTATATCGACAAATCTTTAATGAACATTTTGAGTGACAATTTTTATGTCAAAGTATTCAGTATAAGCAGCCCTATGATGTTTTGTCTAGATCAAGTCATGGCACCTTAGACAAAGACACTGCATGTCAAATTTCAAGTCAATCGGATAAATGGTTATTCAGATACAGTGATTTTTCAAAGTATAGCGCAATAAAATAAAAATTTTCCCAATCAAAATGACAAAAGAGCAGTGAATAAGCTGTTAGTGATCTTCTACTGTGATCTAGTGGCCATGGTGTAATTTTTTTATGTGATTACAGCCATTTAGGTGTGCATAAATATATTTCCCCCTATGAATGAGCAAATTTTAACTTTTAAACATAATGTTTAAAAAGTTTTAACTATACATAATGAAAATTTTTTGTTTTATTAAAATAATTATTTATCTACAGAGTAAAAAGTGTGACAAGCTTTGACTAATTTTGGTCTTAAATGCATTAACCGTGTTTATGTCATGTCAGTTTGGGATTCAGAGTGCATTCTTTGCTACAGAGCAGTAAAATAAACTATAAGTGGTCTGTTACTGCCATCTAGTGGCCATAGTTGTGATTTTTTTTAAACAAAGTCTTTAATTATAGAACCAGTTTTTGCCTATTAGAATTATTATGAAGAGGTAAACTGGGAGTAAATTAGGTTTTTAATGCATAACAGTGTTTACATCGTGTAAAAATGAGATTCAGAGTGATCCTAAATGCAATTTCCATGACTTTAAACTCTAAAAATGTAAAAAACAAAGGTTTGCAAATGTTATGAACAAATAATAAGTGGTGTTGTGCTGACATCTAGTGGTTAAAAATGGTAGGTGACATTTAAAAGTCTGTGTTAAAGTGGCTAAAATTATTGAATATTAATAATTTGTGTTTTTGAGGCCTTTAAAACTTCCAAGTTGGACAAAAAATTTAGCATTTAATTAATTTAAATTTATATGCTTGGACTAAACTTGTAAAAGTGTGTAAATGAAGCACAATTACTGCAAGTTTGGTGAAGATATTTTAATCCAATCATCAGTTTTGGCCATTTTAGCTCTTCCCAAAAAAACAAATGACAAAAGAACAGTGAAATAAGCTATTAGTGATCTCCTACTGTGATCTAGTGGCCACGGTGTAATTTTGTAATGTGATGACAGCCATTTAGGTGTGCATAAATATATCCCTTCTATGAACAAGCATGTTATAACTATAAAAAATAAAGTTTAATGTTTTATTAAAATAATTAATTATTTACAGAGTAAAAAGTGTGACAAGCTTTGACTAAATTTGATCTTAAATGCATTAACCGTGTTTATGCCATGTCAGTTTGGGATTTAAAATGCATTCTTTGCTACAAGAGCAGTAACATAAACTAAGTGGTCTGTTACTGCCATCTCGTGGCCATAGTTGGGATTTATTTAAACATGTTTTAAAACAAGGTCTTTAATTATAGAACCAGATTTTGCCTAATAGAATTATTATGAAGAGGTAAACTGGGAGTAAATTAGATTTTTAATGCATAACAGTGTTTACATCATGTCAAAATGTGATTCAGAGTGATCCTAAATGCAATTTCCCTGACTTTAAATTCTAAAAATGTAAAAAGCAAATGTATGCAAATGTTATAAATAAATAATAAGTGGTCTTGTGCTGACATCTAGTGGTTAAAAATGGTAGGTGACAATTAAAAGTCTGTTTTATAGTGGCTAACATTGTTGAATACTAAAAATGTGTTTTTGAGACCTTTAAACATCCGTGATGGACAAAAACATATAACATGTAAATAAATGAAGCGATAAGCTTGGACTTAACTTGTTTAAAAAAGCAAAAACAGTGTTAATACCATGTAAACTTGATTCAGAGTAATCCTCACTGCTAATTCAATGACTTTGAACCAACAATAAGTGGTCTTCTACTATCATCTAGTGGCTACAAATAGTAATACAATTTTAAGACCATTTGTAGATGCATATATACACACTGTGTGTGTACATAATGTTAATATATATATGTGTATATAAAGTTAATTTCGTTTACATAGTTATTGATCTAGGCCGTCCAGACATTTGTACAGCACTGGTTTTATTAAGAAAAACAGGGACTACATCCCAGAAGTAGTTTTTGAAATAATGGTCAATAATTAATGAAAGGTTTTAGTGACAGCGGTGTGTTTTGTGCCAAAGCATTCAAAATGAGCAGGTTGTGTATGGAGATTAAGGGTTATTTGTGGAAAAAGTGTGTAAATGAAGCACATTTACTGCATTTTTAAGCCATTTGGCATGTTTTTAAGACTTTTTCTTCTATTATAGCGCCACCTATAGCCCGATCTCCACAAAAAATAGCATGGTTCTTTATATTGAGATGCCACATGTGCTCTACAATTTCTGTGATGTTTTGAGTTTTCCTTATGGGTTTACAGGCATGTAGGTTTATGTGGACATGCCCCTTTTGTAAATGAGCCTGTTACAGTTATTCAAAGTGAAAAGTTCAACTTTTTTTGGATAATTATTGATCTACTCAGTCCAGAGATTCTAACAACACTGGTTTCGTCGCGATCGAGCTAAAAACCAGGGACAAGTTCGCAAAAGTAGGTTTTTCATATATTTATGATTTTTTAAATGAACGATATGATTGACAGCTGTGGTTTTAGTCTCAAAGTGTTCAGTATGAGCAGCCCTATCTTATGATATGTATTTTGTGTGCCTGTGCAAAGCTTTGTGTAATAACCAATGAATTACAACCTCAAAAAACACAAAACGTCTTTATAGCGCCACCTTGTGGTTAATGTCTGTGTGTTTTGCACTGCTAGCTCAACTTGACCTCATACATGTGTGTGCCAAGTTTGGTGATAATATTTCAATCCGTTCAAAAGTTATAGCTACAATTAGCATTTAGCTTCGATTAGCCTTGAACATTTTTGTGAATTGTTTCGCGTGAGAATAAAAATGTCAACTTTTTTTGGATAATTATTGAAATTCAGTGGCCAGAGAACATTTCTACAATGGTTTGGTTTTGATTGGGTGAAAAACCTAGGACTAGTTTCCAAAAGTAGGTTTTATACATATTAATGGTCTTTTAACGAACGGTTTGAGTGACAGCAGCAATTTTAGTGTCAAAGTGTTCAGTATAAGCAGGCCTATCATATGATATATATTTTGGGTAGCTGTGCTAAAATGTGTGTAATATTCAATCAATTAGAGCTTCAAAAAACTCAAAATCGCCCCCTAGTGGCCGATTTCTTTCAAACTTTTTACAGACCTGTAGGACCAGAAGTCAAACATGCCTATTGAGTTTCGTTTTGATTGGCCAATGTTAACCTTGTTTAATGGCTGCTTAATCTTAATTGGCTAATGGCGGCCATGTTTTTTGAGATATGCCAGTGCCCTTATAGTATGTCATGACAACTTGGACAAAGACACTGCATGCCAAATTTCAAGCTGATTGGACTAACGGTTGTAAGTTTGTGGTCTTTTTATGGTTTTTGAACTTTATAGCGCCACCTTGTGGCCAAAATGTGCGGTTTTCGTACTGTGACCTCAACTTGACCTTATACATGTGTGTGCCAAGTTTGGTGATGATATCTTATTCCGTTCCAAAGTTATAGCTACAATTAGCATTTAGCTTCGATTAGCCTTGAACATTTTTGCGTATTGTTTCGCGTGAGAATAAAAATGTCAACTTTTTTTGGATAATTATTGATATTCAGTGGCCAGAGAACATGACTGAATTGGTTTGGTTCAGATTGGGTGAAAAACCTAGGACTAGTTCGCAAAAGTAGGTTTTGGACAAATCGCGACGTATCGGGAAAACGGTGCGTCGTAGAGGCCATAGTGCTCTTGTGCACTTTTGTTTGGGATGACCCAAGGATTCAAAAAATGTAGAGTTTTAGAGTCTAGGACAATTGGTGTACAAATGGCGGCCAAAAATGTCAAAACTGATAATTTTTTGCACCATAGCGCCACCTATGGTCCGATTTGGCTGATTTTTGGTGAGGATGAAGTGTACTTGAGTACTACCATCTGACCAAGTTTGAGCTCTCTAGGACTTACGGTTTGGTCTGAGCAATAGCAACTAGGGCAGAAGAAGAATAATAATAATAATAATAATAATAATAATAATAATAAAAATCTTAACAAATACAATAGGGTTTCAGCACTTCGCGCTTGACCCCCTAAAAATGCTAACTCACCGAATCGAATGCTTTTTCTGCGTCTAGACTAATTAGAAGAGTGCTAATCTTGTTATGTGATATATAATCTATTACATGAAGGGCTCGCCATATATTATCCTATGTTTGTCTTTGTTTTATATTGAACTGTTTTTGCTGAAATCATTGCTGCAATCAAAAACGAGTCATGTGTGTGGTGTATATGTATGGTCAAACTTAATTCGAATTTGGCATCCTACCGCACAACACAACATGTTTGCCATTCCAGCCGGTCATGTTGGCACACTGGCATGCCACCAATTTTTGTTGTGTGAAATAAAGTATCCCAGGATGAATTTATAGGTGCGTCCCGAATCACATACTTATGCACTATTCTACGCCATTTTGTAGTATAAATAGTGTAAGTAGTGCGTTTACACTAAAAACTTATTAAAAAATATTAAGTGCACTTCAATTACCCGAATGATGCACTTATTTAACCGATAAAATACAGTTTGTATTGATGGACACTTCACGCACTAAACGACCGCAGCTTTGCTCACGTAGCGGAAGGGGCGGAGGTATCGGGCGCACATGTTGGATAACTATTTATTTTAGATAGTGAAAGCAAAATTCTCCTATTAGAGTGATTAAAGTGCCTCCCCATGGTGAATGCAATTATACTTAGGGGAGGTATTATTTGGTGCTTTGGTCATTTATTTCACTAATTCGGCAACCGTCAAACGTCATCAGGGAAAAAGTTTGAACTTCCGTTTAGTAAAAAAAAAACCATTAGTGTTCCATTTGGGACAACACTACATATACTATACTGTCGAGTGTGTAAGTGCATAAGTACATAGTGTATAGTGTGCCATTTGGGACTCAGCTTCTGCCTTCGCCACAGGCCCTTAATTTGCTTGTCATTCTGAAGTATAGAAATTGGGATATTGACGTGTATTCTTTTCAATAGCAATGCTATTAAGGGGCGTTTACAAGGCAGAGATCTGTCAACAGTCAGCTGTGCACAATTTCAAGATCATTTGTGTGATTTATAAATGTCACATGAGGAAGAGAGGTGCACACACAGGTTTTGTGCGAACATTCATTATCTCAGAATCGTTAGGGAAGTGATCCAAGAACAAATTTAGAGCAGTTTCTGTGCAATTCTGCCACCAACCAGTAGCGTGTCAAAATGGCAGGATGCCAATGTCTATTATAAACTTATTTGGTTACCAACGATCTCCAAAATATCTTTAATGTGTAGCAGAAGAAATAGTCACACAGGTTCATAAGTACACTGTAAAACCCAACAGTCAACTTTATCAAATGAAATGAGTGTAGTTAAATCAAAATTGACTGAAAGTTAATTCTACTCATTTGAAAAGAGTTTTGAACTCAGTGTTAAGGGTAATGAGTTCATTAAATACCTCATTACTTAAATTTAAATGGAGTAAGTTGACAGTACTCATGTAGATTAGTTTTTTAACTCTAATGGTTTGTAGCAATCGCTTTCCTCAAATGGTTTGAGTTGCCTTAATTTATTAGGTTTTACACTACTCAGTTGGTTTGAGTTCTCTTCATTTATTGGGTTTTACTGTGCTCAAATTGCTTCGTTTACTTAAATGAAGTTCACAGTACTCATAAGGATTAGTTTTTGAACTTAAATGGTTTGAGTTATATTATCTTTTTGGGTGTTACAGTGTAAATAAATGAATTGTAATATTTTGGTTGAACTATTCCTTTCAGATCATTCACCTCTACCTAAACAAATCCACAAAGAATGTTTTGTGATGAAAATCGGCATTCCTGAAAGTGGCAACATTAGTGTTATGTGGATTAATCACATGCTAAAGAAACAGAGACCAATATATGAAGGTGGTTGATGTTTTGTTTGTTTTTATTTGGGACAGGATGACCCAGTCCCATCTTTCGTCCACTCCACTCCACAAACCAGATCATTCACCTGGTTTACAATTTGTACATTGCTTTATCGAAAGTGCACTTTTTTTCAAACCCAGCATGGAATAAACATCATTACAATGTTATAGGAAGGGACAGGATGAAACAACTAACGTTAGCATGACGTGGCATTAGATTCAGTTCAAGTCCGTCTGCTAATGCCACAACTAGCTAACACTCAGATCAGTGCATTAACTGTTTCTATGACTAGTAATTGAACTTCTCAATTTTGCAGCATTAATCTGGTAAGTCATTTCAACGTTCCCCCTTACATTTCTGCTTCATCACATACAACAGACCTGGCGTCCAAATAAGGGACTAATTAGCAAAATGTATAAAAATGAGAATGTCAAAGAAAAGTTAATATAACATTTATAATTACACATAAATAAAATCATCAAATAAAAGAAACAATCCTCCCGTAACTATACTACATCACAAACCAAAGAAATCAAATATCCAGTTAACTCCACTTGGAGAAGCCTTCAAGAAATAGTTGTCACAAAAATACTAATTCTGCAATTACATACTCACCCATGACTCCTTCCAAACACAAAATAAGATATTTTGAAGAATGTTGGAACCCATTAATTAAAACCCAATAAGTATTGGTTTTCCTACTATAGAAGGTTACAGTTTTGCAACGTTCTTCAAAACATATCCATTTGTGATCTCTAATCTGATTTCAAACAAGTCAATGGTGAGTAAATGATGACAGAAGTTAGATTTTTGGGTGAACTATCCCTTTAATTCAAACGTGATGATGACACATCTACAAACACATATTACCTAGTATGTGTAAATGTGGAATTTACATGACATGGCACCATATGTCAGTTTATTTGAACATACAGTTGAGTCTACTTGAGACACACAATGCCAGAACGTTCAAATAACCAGCGAGAAGCTTAAACTTTTTACAGACATTGTGATGTCTTGTTATAAGACCTTCATGCATGCTTTATAACAATGTCAAGAGTTGTTATACCACACATGCATCGATACCAAGTAGACTTCAGGATGAATGGAATAATAATCAGCAGCACTGTCGGTTATGACCACACACAGATTAAAGCGCGTTTCCGTCAAACCAACAATCAAATAAAACCAGTGTCATTTACACAGGAAACCTGAAATAAAGGTATAAATGACCACCATTTCATTCCTATACCATCTTATATCCTCCTTTTTAGTCATTTTTGTTTGATTGGGATACAGTTAGATTAGAAAAACAGACTAGGGTTTCTCAACCATGTTCCTGGAGGACCATCAGCACTGCATGTTTGGCATGTCTCCTTTGTTACACCCAGTACAGGTCTTTCAGTCTCTGCTAATGAGATGATGATCTGAATCAGGTGTGTTTAAGGAGACATGGAAAATGTGCAGAGCTGGTGGTCCTCCAGGAACGTGGTTGAGAAACACTGGACTAAGCAATTCTGCTCAAAACTGCAATATTTTACTGCTGTACCTTGCTGCATGTACTAGCAAAACATAGGCTTTAAGGGGTTAAACAATTGAGTTTGACCATTTTTTGAATCCATTCAGACTGACTGGGGAGCACTTTTATTGCAGGTGCAATATTACACAAAGCTTTTACTTAGTTACCTAGCTGGGGACTATTTTCAGGTGCTGCATAATATTAGCTGTCTCATTTCAGAGGCTGCATCCTCCGAAGGATACTTTCGAAGGGCGCTGCGTCATCGCGGCGTATCAAAGGCGGTCTCATTTTAAAGAAATTGGAAGGTTCCTTCAAATTCAGCCTCAAAATGCGTCCTTCATTTCTCAGGTAATGAAGGACACAACCGGTGGATCCTTTGCGGCCTCGAAGGTCCCATGATTCATTGCGCGCTGATAACAGCAGGACGTTTTTAAAAGAAAACTCTTCATTAAATGTATGAATGAGGTTTATTTTACTTGAATAAACACGTTAAAAATAAAAATTGAGTATAACATGTCTTACTAAATAGTGATATTATAGACAGTTTACATTTGTATGCTTCTGTAAATCTCGTTTTGCCTTTAGATGACTTCAAATAAGTTTTAATATCACTCTGAATTATATAATTAAGAATTTTATTACCGCTTATAAACGGAAGCTGTTACAGTTGTTTGGTGATGAGATCTGTCCTCTATAGGCTAGATCGTCTCATTTCAAAATGCTCAGGGCGGCTTGTGTGGACTTCGAAGGACGGAGCCTTCGGAGGATGCAGCCTCTGAATGAGACAGCTATTGTTGCAATTTTTGAGGTAGATGCTAATGGTCTAATCCAATACAATGATCTATGCTAAGCTAAGCTAAATGTACTCCCGCCAGATCTGCTCAATGGATCAAAAATAGTAAAACTCAACTGTTAAACTCTAGGGGACTTGTAAAATGGCCTTATTTTAAAAAAAAAAAAAAGGTGTTTGTGCCTGTAAATCTCGACAGATTGTAGGGTGGTCGAGTTGTCCTGTAAAGATTCACTAACGGCAAGCCAACCTGGGGAAAAAAAAGTGGATTAACCTCCAGGCTGGGCTACAAACTAGAAGCAACCCTTTATCAGAGTCACCAACCTATTTCCGAGCCAAGCAGGTTTGAGCAGACATTCACAGAAAGACTGCTCTTCAGCACTGGCTGTGCTTCGCTTCCTATCTAGGCCTTTATTAAGTTCAAATGTTATTAATGGAGATGCCGGAGGAGACTATGCAGATCCAGAGAGGAGTTAAACAGATGAGATGCGGCCAATTCCATCAATGAATGAATGAATGAACAAGAGGACAATATAATGGAGTGCAGAGCCATACTATACTCAATCTTCCAACATTCCTACTGTTTAATGGCTAAACTGAATGAGTTCACATTCGTTTCAGACAATCTCACAGTGTTAATGAAACACGACTGGAAATGTGAGCAGCTTTTGGTTTGGCTATGAGCTTCAGTTTATATTGGGAATATTAGAAAGCCCTACTTTCTCTCCTCCATGTGTGTTGCACTCTAGTGTGCACTACATAACACAATCGATCTGTACACTCACTTGCAGTCCACACGAACTGGCAGAATGTTTTACATTCACGGTACACTGAAAAAGCATCCTTAAGCCAAGCTACATCCTTTAACCACGCACTACTCTGCTACCCACAATCCTTTCTGCTTAACAGAGCAGAGCGCTCATCAACCCATTCCAATCAGCCCTACATGAGATCACTTGTGAAGTTCCTGACACCAAAATGCTCATCCTTTTCATACTCGTATAAACCCTTTCAGATTTACCCATTCAGGTGGAGCAGCTCTACTACAATGACAGCATGAGTTACTGCTTCTGCGTACAGCATATTGAGAACTAGCAGACGTAGCATGATCCATGACATTGCTAGAACCATTGTGTGCCTTTCTGGACTGTTCATGACATTGTGCCAAAACATGGATCATCACACGATGAACGCGATGTGCAGAGAAGCGAACCAGACTATTAAAATAAACCTTATTACTGTGTGTGATGGGGAAAGAAAAACAAAGTTTGTACAGTGTCTGTTCTCAGGCCATCAAGACGTATGTGTAGCTCAATTCACATGTGTTTATGTGCGTTTATGTGTGTGCTGAGCAACACAAAGCAGGCGAGTGAGACGACGGCGAACCAGACGGCGATTACTTCTGCCTGGCGGTTGCTGTGCTTTGTCCAGGTCACTCCGGCATCAACTGCTCCTGTCTGTGGCCTGATTGATGCTCTGGTGCAAAGCTTGACTGATAAGCCTGGATGAAAAGGGACTTACTTGACTGAGAGGGGATGAAGCAGGGGGCCGAGCTTTGTCAACACAGCCCAAGCTCCCCTTCTGCCCTATCCGGTCTCTCACAAATCATACCCTCCCATTCTGCCAATCACTCCTGCTGGCTCAGTCTCTAGACTGGTAGAAGAGTATATACCCTGACTCTGAGTTTTTGGAGATGTCCGACGTCAAACCATAGAATTCCTCAATTGCTTGGGCATCTATTTTCTGTGGAAACAAAGAAAGGAGAGGGTGAATGATAGGATTTAAAGGAAAACCTTTTTAATCTGGTTAGGCAGTTGCTGGCTTTGTTGTCAATTTTTTTGATTGGCTTGGCATTCATAATAGGCTTTTCCACTGTCAGCAGTACCAAAAAAATAGTACCAAACCACTTTTTTGGGACCCTAATGTTAGCATGCCTAGCACAACAGAACGGTACGAAAAGGGTGGAGCTAGCCTCACTGCTGAATGCTATTGGTTTACAGAGAATCATCACTTGCATAGGCAACAAGCAAGGCAAACAACCTAGAAAGCACCATACACAGCTGAAAAATGTACTGTAATTGTTCGTTTCCACTGGGTGGTAGGGTAGGGTATGGTTTGGTACGCTTTTATGACCATTTTCACTGTCAAAAGGTACCAAAAATACCGCACCGTACCACTTTTAGAAGGTGTACCAAAACGCAGAGCAAGATGCACTGTTGAACACTATTGGTTTACAGAGAAGCGTCACTAGCTTGTGCACAAGCAGGAGAATGAAAACAAAGAAAGTGCCATTTTCAAATACACAGCCGAGGCATTACACCGTGATAATATATGCATATAATAATGAACCATGGTCGACCTGAGCTCAAACAAACCTTGTTGTCGTCTTGATGAACAGCCACAAAGCCAAGAAGAACAGAATCTACCCTGTGCCCTGTTGTTGTTTAACATTACAAGGCTGTCTAAAGAAATAACGACCTTCTTAAGCTGATGATCATAGCGTGCGCGTGATTATTGCAGTGCTTCTAACACTTGATCCTTTCAGAAGCGGACAAACGCGAGAGTGAAGCGCGATAAAACAAAGGAGAAGTCTGGAAAAACAAGAAGCAAATGATTCTTTCAGCAACCTAAAAGATGAACAAACTGCCATGTTTAACTATTATCATCACCTTTCGGACTATTATGAACTCTGAATGACTGAATTACTTTCCAGCAGAGGTTAGATGTACACAGATGAGAGGTTTGCACAGACTATGGGCTGTATGTTGTTTATTCCAAACAAGGACTAAATGTATGCTGTGTGTAGTTTTTCTGTAATTGGTAACATATCAGAGACTGTAAGGGTCTGTATGTGTTCATATATGTTGCATTTATTTATTGTATAGAATTGCAGACATTACAGTAGGCTACTTCATTGATCTGCAGTTATAATCAAATCATGTTCATAGAAAGGTTAGTCTTAATGTGTATAAAGCACCTGTTTTGTCAGAAGTGCTTCTCATATAATATGTGAACGACGCATACAGCTTTGAGCGAGATTTCCTCGAGCGTGAATGACAACGACTGAAACATTCTGCCGTACAGCATGCCCACCATTGGTACCCTTTTGGCAGTGGAAATGCAAGCCTGATAAAGGTGACCTGTACTGACCTGTACCGTACCGCTCCGTGGAAACGGGCCATTATACAAAGACGCAAAAGTACGCAGCAATGAACCATGGTCAACCCAAGCTCAAACAAAGCCTTTTTTTCCCCTGCCTTATTTATGCCTTTGCCTGTGGCCTTGAATGTTGCAGGGCCATTAACATGGTGCATCTAAACATGTGGAAAGTTCAGCTTCCTCTTTGTGTTTGCATGCGCTTGCTGTACATCTACATTTAAAATGATGAACTTGAGCACGCAAAGGATGCGATATGTGAAAGGCCCAATCTGCTTTCTTCTTTGATTGAGAATGACACTCACCCCATTTTTCTGGCGTACACCACACCTTTCAAGAAGGTTACTATTGGCAGTGAAATGCCGAAGGTAAATATAGTTGGCATGGCTAATTTCGTATTTTATTTAATAGTGTTTAAAAGTGACTAGAAAACATTGCTTTTTTATTAACTAATACAGTATTTTTTTTTACATTTTATAATGAACTTATTACAGTAAAAACAATAATCTCATTTATCACAATTGCAACAAATTCTGTGTTAAAGGCTTTTGCCACCATCTGCACCATTCTCACTCTCCTCTCAGATGGGACGGCGGGCCAAATCAAAGGTTACAATGGGCCAACTTTGGACCGCAGGCTGTTCTAGAGAGATGGTACAATCTGTAAAGGGGTCAAAAAATGCCAGGAATTGCTCTGTTGCACATGAATGAAAAACCACTGCAAAGAGAAAGTGTTCCTGATTCTTGTACTGAACAGGAATGGGCAAAGTATCTACTTTGAGACAAAAAAAAAAAAAACAGGTATGTTTGAGCATTACGTCCAATTATGATCGCATCTTGCAATTGTCCATGTTCCAAGGGGTGTTCAAACTGATCTAGATTTTGTTTCAGACATATTCCCAGTGGTTTATTTGTTTGCTGCACAGCACTGGGATTCGGAGGGCAGCATCCACTCTTGGATTTACATTTAATGTATGAACATTTTTTGTGAATCAACTTTCAATGAACGAACAGAAATGTTTCAGACTTTATTAAAGCAAACCTTTGAAACTTTCTCTCGCAGCTCCGCTTGTAGTTGTTGAGCATTACTGCCTGTCAACAACAAAGCTAATTACACTATTTTGGTCATGGGCTGCATTCCAGTCCACTTTTTTAACTTCCCTTTCCTTGTTTCCTGGGGGGAATCCCCAACGCCATTTTGAAGTGCATTCCACTTCAAGTGAACTAGGGAAGCTTACACGGACATATCCTTGATCCCTCAATTTTGACTGAGAGAACAAGTTGGCTTCATGTGGCCACACCACCTGTATGTCCCAGAATGCAATGTGAATGTGATGATCATTCCCAAGTGATCAATGGTTTAGAGCATGGGGTGCCCAAACTTGGCCCCGGAGGGCTGGTATCCTGCATATATTAGTTCCATTCCCAATTAAACACACCTAAACAAGCTAATCCAGCTCTTTCTAGGTATACTAGAAACTTCCAGGCAGGTGTTGAAGTAAGTTAGAGCTAAACTATGCAGGACACCGGCTCTCCAGGACCAAGTTTAGACACCCCTGGTTTAGGGCATTCCATTTAAACCCATTCAGATGTTCTACCAGTAGTATATATTTGTGTAACATAAACAATGATGTACATGCGAGAGAACAGTTAGAAGTTAGTGAGTGAAAGGCATTAAAAAAAATTTGACTGAAATGCAGCCATGGTGATTTAAATATAGGTCCATGATTCCGATGGCAAGAATGGGCAGGCCAGTTTGTACAGTCTCTCACCTTCTCTCATCTTAAAAGATGCCAGCTTGATTTTAGGTAACAGGAGGCAGATTGTACTAGTTTCAAGGTAACAAGGTTTCAAGGTTTACCGTGGTTTGGAAAAGTCAAGGTTTAGAAAACTGGCAGAACTTTTCTGTTATACCGTAGCTATGGTATATGTACAACTTTTTTGCAACTATTTAATAAATTTTTTTAGGGCAAGAGTATTTCCAAAAAAATAAGGACCCTCCACATTAAAAAGTAGTTTCTTAAAATAAAAAATAATATTTCTTAAAATAAAATACATTGTGTTCAATAGATCATTTTGAGGGATGTAAACAAAAACAATGGTCTCAACATATTTCCTGTTTTGCATTTTAAATTTCTATAGTTTACGAGAATCCAATAAGAGCCACATATTGATAAATAATGTTATGATAGCTGTTTTGACATGAAGTTATGATTGAATTGTCTCTTGTTACAGTTGCACTCCTGGTTAGACCTAAACTGCATTTTGTTTCCTTGTACTTATACATGTGTAATGACAATAAAGATTAATCTAATCTAATCTTTTGAAATAGTTTGATGACAAGCAAGAAATGTTCATGGGCCAATGAGATCATCACATTGAAATGGTCTATAGGGGGAAAAGTTGTTGAATGACATTTAAAAAGAACGAATTTTGGAGCAGTAATCTGCTCAGTAATCTAGAAAACTTGATATTTTTATCCAAGGTTATCATACTGTTACAATCTTATACCGGCCCATGCCTATCTGTGCAGTTAGTAACACTGAATATATCTGTTTGAGATTCACAGCTAGGCCAAACAATATAATGCTGACTTAAGCGATAAACTGAGAAAATCTGTTTACCAGTGGTGCAGAAATTACTCTGATCGTGACTTCTGAAGCATCTGCACTATGTTGAACTGTGGAAATGTTTCATTTCTTGCTTTTAAGATGTACAATTGGAAAAACACCAGAGCAACAAAAAAAAAAGCATCTAACTTTAGCATATAACACAGCTAAGCATTGCTCCATCAACATCCAGAGATGCACATCCCAACTGTGCTTGATATTTATAAAAGACTGCTGCTTTTCATGTTTATGCTACAAGACCCACTTCATGTTCCGAGAAGCATCTGAACGTTTGTTTTCACAACATGCCTGTAAATATTTGTACAGGTTAGCGTGTAGTAAAGCAAATATGACATTAGTGTGTAAAAACTGAATAGATTTATACTATAAATGCTCATTCTGTTGATGGAAAATCTGCCTAAATGTCGATTTAAAGTACACTCCTAAACCAAAAATCCAGAACACATTAAATTAACATCATGAGGATGTAATGGAAAGATGGTGTTGGGTTACAATATGTAAATTTCTTCTTTTCAAACCAGAATTCGCAAACTTCCATTTCATTTACCAAACGAATGACAAGAGTCTTAGGCCCAATCCCAATTCTACCCCTTAGCCCTTCCCCCTACCCCTCGCTTTGCACGTTCACGTGATGAGGTAGGGGTGTCCCAAATCTCTTTAGCTTGAAGGCGTAGGGCTAAAAGGAAAGGGTAGATATCACTCGAACAGTGATTTTTCAGGATCACACTCGAAACCAAGATGTAAGAAAATTACCCAGAATACACCAGCCAAAACAGCAGCATAGCAGCACCCGGAAGTAAGAAGATCCACAAATGAGTATTTTTGTCATTACTAGCAATTTTTACAACAAACAAACATATGTTTTATTACATTCATAATCGATTTCGTGATTTACCGTCATGCTTTAAAAAAAACGATAAAATAAAAACCGCTAAATTCCGCAATCTATAATCTCTAATAATAACTCCTGTACAGCTGTGCCACAACATTCTGACACTCGAATACCCTGTCAGAAAAGTCTAGTGTCTAAGAATGAGCCTTTTACAGTGTCTGCAATAATGTTAATGTTGTTTTTGTGTGTTTGCATAGATGAATATGGCCAGGGTGTAAATGCGCAGTATAGTTATGAGCTTATTGCCACATTAGATCGTTATGATAACATAATATATGCCTTCAGACCGCACAAGTATTTGAGTCAATGTAAGAACAACTCCGGACAAGCACTTGCTGAGGCATAAACAGCAGCTGCAAATCACCCAGACACCTTGAGATCAATTAATGCATTCACCGCTAATCACCAGCAACTAAATGTGAAAATGAACATACTACAATAACAGCTGGAGGAAGAAAGATCTAAGTTTGCTGAACTGAAACTATGTGCATTTTTAGATACTTCTACTTTCTGTTATCTTCTTAGAACATAAAGCAAAAAGGCTATTCTAGGTAAAAAGCAAATAAAGCTTCTATGATACTTCTCTGAAAACAAAGAATACATGCATGCTCATATATTTGGAAGTCTATCTATGGGGCAATCAGGGTTTCTGCAGGTTTCACAAAGTCAAATTTAAGACTTTTTATGACCTTGTTACGACCATTATAAATGAAATTTCAGACTTATACAGGGCTAAACACATCATGGCTATATGGAAAAGAGGTTTACTTGCCTCATCTAAAAAAATGTAAAAAAAGAAGCAAATGTGTTATTTTCTTGGCACTTAATTTGAATAATGTCAACACAAGCAAGCCCTAGTTGTATAACACAAACAAAACAGTATACAGTGTTTGGTTGGAGGTTTTTTGAGACAGATTGTTGGTGTTTGGAGACACTGACAGATGAAAATTAAGACTTGTTTAAAAGGATTTAAGACCTACAAGTAAATATTTTAGTGAATTTAAGACTTTTTAAAGGGCACTAATTTAAAAAAAAATTTCAAGATTTAATACAAATCTTTTGTGTCTCCAGAATGTGTCTGTAAAGTTTCAGCTCAAAATCCCCATCAGATTATTTATTATAACTTTTTTAAATCTGGGAAATGTAAGCTGTTTGGACATTGTAGCTGTTTTTGTTGCTTGTGCCTTTAATGCTAATGAGCTGGTTCTCCCCGCCCACCGTTCCCACATGCGTGTCACAGTCATAGCCTTAATGAGACAAACAGCACAGTGACAGACAAGAATGAAGCAGATCTCCCTAACTACAGTAAGAACTTTCCCAACTGTTATTTGATATATTAGCAGTGGAGTTAATTTAAGCATTTCGGAAGCGATGAGTCACACACAATGACATTATAAAGGTCACTCACATGCATGCACACACACGTTAGCTTTGCACAGCTTTTGCAGGGCAAATGTGACAGGGTACAAGTAAATATCCATTGTTGTATGTACATCCATTATGTTAATGTACAAAATAAACCTGATTTAAGTCCACAAAGCAGGACTGATGCATCTTTTATAATTGTATTGATGCTATGCAGCTGTGGTAATAAATTACATAGCAATTTTACTATCTTTATTACAGCACTGTTTTAAAAACGTTTAAAACTTGTAAAACTCATTCTTGATCACATTTAATGATGATTGATGATCACAGAGAGCTGAACAGATCTTTAATCCCGGTTGTTTTGCGCACATCCTGTCTTGTTCATATGATTATATGCATTACTACGTAGACATGTTAATACAGGGCTGTCAATCATTCTGTGGGTGGGAAAACCGCACTCCTACATCACGTTGAGATCGGCCTCAAAATTTTGATTTAGATCCTATTTTAATATCAGGAAATTAAGAAAAAAAAAGAGACTTATTGTCTTTATATCACCCAAATGTGACTTTGGACACACTATACCTACACATAGTTCTGTCCAAACAGCTTACAAAAGTTGATTTCCATCATAGGTGCCCTTTAAGGCCTAAAATTTCGTTTTTGAAATTTAAGACTTTTTAATACCCTGCGGACACCCTGGACAATGCATACAATGGGGAAAATAATTATTGAAAACGTCATGTTTTTTCCTGAAAATATTAGTTCTAAAGGAGATGGTAACATGGAATTAAACCAGATTTTGGTAAAAACCCAAACAATACAAATATAAAAAATTGGAAACTTGTTTATGTGTAGTAATGAAATGACACAAGGAGAAAGTACTGAACTACTGAAATGTATTTAATACTTTATATAAAATGCTTTTTTGGTAATGGCAGCTTAAAGACGCCTCTCATATGGAGAATGAAACATGCATTGCTCAGGTGTGCTTTTTTCCCACAGACTTCAACAGAGTGTAAAAATCTTGATGGTTCTGTGGGTCTCGGCTATCAAATCTGATCTTTATTTTGTATTTTCTATTGGATTCAAGTCAGGTGGTTGGCCGAGCGATTCTACAGCTTGATTTTCTTTCTCTAAAAGCATTTGGCTGTTTTTTGGATCATTGTCTAGCTGAAATGTCCACCCTGGTTTCATCTTCATCCTCTTGCTAATGTAGATGTTGGATTAAAGCAGCTAATATTAATTTACAAAGACAGAGGGTTGCTGAAAAACTACGGAGAGATTTTAGCTGCTGTCTGGGCTTTCACTGCCTTTCTTCATGTGTTCAATACTTTTTCCCTGTGTCATTTCATTTTATTACACATTACTTAATTTGTAAACTAATTAGATTTGTTTTCTTAGCATATATAGATTTATTTAGTTGTTATCAACATCCAGGAAATATTTCAAGTCAACGGCACCTTTAGAAATATGTTTTCTGAGAAAAATGGAGAAGTGTTCAATACTTTTTTCCCCACTGTATTTAAAGGAAAAGAAAACCTTTATGATTTTTGTGTATTTTGAGGTAAATAAAAACAAGGAAAATGACTATCTCTAGTTAATAGGAACCTGGAATGTTGCTTTTGGAAATTATCACTGATTATGTTGAAAAAACATCATACATTACCTCTACAATGTCATCATCAAACAGAAGCCAGAAGCCATGGCTCTTCACTATAGTAATATAATGACCTCGATTTGGACCACTAAAAAAGAAAACAAAATCACATTAAGTAAAATTACATGGTCAAAAAATTCTAATAGAATAAAAAAGAAAACCAGCATGAATATGTGAGTCACAGATTAAGCTAATTTGATTTAATCGCTAGTTTAAACTCTGCATGAACTGGAAGTTGTTTAGCCTTTTATTTCAGTATGATGATGTACTTAAAACTGAAACAAAATATCGAGTAGGGGGACAGGGCTTCCCTCATTCCTTCATAGCAAACTAGCAGTAAGAGAGATTAAGAATATTGTGGTTGAAGCCATCAAACTGACAGTCCAAACGTAGAAGCAAATGGTCAGTTGTTAATTAAAGATTACCAAAACAAACTATTTTTCATGGATTAATTTTTCACCTAAAGAATAACAACGTTTATTTTGCTAGCCCTCATTGTAAACTAGAGCTGTGTATTGGCAAGGGCCTCACGATACGATACATATTGCGATACATGGGTCACGATACAATATATCGCGATACAATAAATATTGTGATATATTGCAATAGTTTGTATTAGTATGTGTGTCACATTATATTGACAACTTGATAAAGTCGTCAGACAAATTAAAATTCCAATTTATTTTCCATCCATTCCAATTCATTAAAACTGCAGTGTGATTGAACAGAGAACTATATATAATGCAAAGCTTACAAATGGCATTTATTTTTGTCTAATTCAGTACTCACTGGTATAGCGTTTAGGGTTGGGCTATGTTGACCAATTTGGCATCGAACGATGTCTAATGTGAAACATGGCGATAGATCCTTGATAAACTGTCCGTACCAATGACTGTATAAAATATACAGTCCGTACACTGTTCTCTGGAGCTCAGACGAGCGCATGATAGTGTGTGTGTGTGTGTGTGTGTGTGTGTGTGTGTGTGTG
>CAIGQZ010033024.1:4976954-4994586 GCA_903798205.1 Danio tinwini
ACACACACACACACACACACACACACACACACACACACACACACACACACACACACACACAAAATGAAGTATTTTCTATTACAAAAATTGTAAATTGAAATTTTTTTAAACCTTTAATTACAGTTTTGGACATGTGAAACAAAATTGGCTTTAATGCATTGTTTTTGGTTAATTTTTATTTTTTTCTCCCCAATTTACTGTTGGTGGCTGTTTTTGACCCATTGACTTCTATTATTACCACATTTTTTATTACAAAACTATGACACCATATAATCATGCATTTTTGATTGGTGCTGGTTTTCCCTGTTGGGAAGAGGTAAAATTTGTAATTTTTACTGTTGATCATCAGTTGGCACCATTAACCCTTTAGATAGGCCTGTGCAAAATAAGCTTAGTTTCTGGATTATGGAGTATAACAGCAAATTAAAGTGTGTGTGTGACTATGTATTTATGCACCATCAAATGTGGTTATAATGGAAGTCAATTTGGCAGAAACAGTCATAAATTAGGGAGAAAAAAATGAATGTCTAACAATGCATCAAAGCCAATGTTGTTACTAATCATTCACATGTCCAAGTCTGACAAATGGTTAAAAATCCAGTTCACAATTACTTTTTATATTGAAAATACGTAATTTTGGGTGTTTTTTCATCAAATTAGTGACATCATTTATGAATTTGGCAATTAAACTGTTAAAATCATGTAATTTTCCAAACAATTTAGTAGTTTTGATCAGGACCAAGGTTGATTAACAGATCTATGCAAAAAAAAGAAAAGAAAAAAATATTAATCAGCAGTTTAATTCAGTGGATGTTTTCATCCGGAACATAACAAAAGGCTAGTAAATTTGATCAGTGCACAAGGGTTAACGAATAGCTACTTTTAGCTATAGGCAAAACTTAGTCTATATACTGTAACTTTAGTTGTATTTTAGGTTAGGGGTCCCTCACACTTTAATGAATGTTTAGGAGTCTGTGACATCTAGGATATCATTCCACTATCAATATTATATATTATGTCAGCGTGGTGCAAATAAAGTAAGTTTATAAATAGACTACAATTAAAATATAAAGATTGAAAGATCCACCCCTCACTGACAAAGGTCCAGAATTTGTCCCACATGAGCTCATTTGTCCCATTTTGACTGCTATGTCATCACAAAAAAAATTTGTGAAAATAACCCATCAAAGAAGGTAATTAGCACAAAGGAAAAGTTTGCTATTTAAATAAATGATATTTAAATTACAACAGGCTACAGTTTTTAATTTAAAACTTTAACAGATTCCTATTTTTTCTAATGATATATGATTGATGTATATATGATGTTTATGATGTAAATGATAAAGGATGTAAATCTTTAGGAAATGTTTAGGTACATCTAAAAATGTGGTTATGATGACTTCCAACAAGCTAATCCAGCAAAAATAGTGTTTAAAATGTCACTAATATGCAACCTATTTAAACCTCATAATTAAATAGAAAATAAGGCGAATAACTGCAAAAAGGTTCTTTTTTAAGATAAAAGAACCAGCCCTTTCACCAGGCTGGCTACAGGCCTGCTCATACTCCATATTTTTTTCCTTGCAACTATTTAGCCTGCTATGTTTTCAATATGAGGGGGGAACTATCCCTTTAATTATGGCACTCGAAACATTAGCACATTTCAAATCATTAAATATATCAGAACAGTAAGTGGGTTTAGGTCTGAGTGAGTCACGCCCCTCTTGTTCGTTTTCTTTTTCTTTTTTCTTTTTTTTTGACTGAAGGCGCAGTTGTGGAAAGTGGTCCGGCCATCAGGAGCTGCGGGTTGTGAACTGTTCATATGTACTTCGTTAGACTTTATTAGTTAGTTCATTAGAGGGCCGTTATGCAGAATTAACCTTCATGTCGTGCAGAAGTGGAGCCAGCGTTTGGGGTGCACACACTGGATATTCGCATCTGTTTGAAAGAATCTCTCCAGACCTCAGTCTGCCGAGCGGAGATAACACAAGACTTCTGGCGCTATTATGAAGACTCATAACGCGTGGAGCGCACTCATATAGCGCGAAGAAGCGGAGGAAAAGAGATGCATTTCCAACCAGCCGAATAACAGTGACAGCTTTCTAAATGCGTCTTCTTATCGAGCAGCCAAGAACAATGAGCAGTGGCTCTAGCAACTTTCTGCTAGTTCCTATACCGGAGTACCCTGTACTAGACTGTGTGCCAAACAAAAACGTCAAGATAGTTGTTCTGGGAGCAAGCAATGTCGGAAAAACGGGTAAGAAAATCAAACTAGGCTATATATTGAATATATATTTTTTCCTCATAGTAATTCGTTTTATTATGGCGTTAATTTTAAATATTATATATTTAAAACACATTTTTATTATAATGACTGGTTTAATGTTTATGCATTGAAGGAACAGTTCACCAAAACTGAAAATTCTGTAATTTAACCTACTCACCCTTCACTTGTTCTAACCTGTTGGACTTTCTTTCTTTAGCTGAACACAAAAGAAGAATTTGTGAAGAAACCGGCAAACCAGTAACTATTGACTTACACCAGGGCTGTTCAAACTCTGTTCTGGAGGGCCGGTGTCCTGCTGACTTTAGTTCCAACTTGCTTTAACACACCTGCCAGAAAGTTTCTAGTATATCTAGTAAGAGCTTGATTAGATAATTCAGGTGTGTTTGATTAGGGTTGGAGCCAAACTCTCTTGGACACCGGCCCTCCAGGACCAAGTCTGGACACCTCTGACTTACACTGTGTTTGTTTTTCTAACCAGTCAATGGTTACCAGCTTCTAACATTCTTCAAAGTATCTTCTTTTGGGTTCAACAGAATAACGAAACTCATTAAGGTTTGGAAGCACTTGAGGGCAAGTAAATGTGACTAAATGTAAAAAAAAGAGTAAATTATCTCTTTAATTCTCTTAAAGTCATTAATAAAAAGTTAATATGTGCATCTTTCTAATCCAAAAAAATGATGATGTCTGGGATATGCTTTAACGCCAGGGTGCGACATACTGAAGCTCTGCCTTCTTGTGCACATATGTGCCTGTTATTCTGAAACAAAGTCTCCATTTGATTTTCATTTTCAGCTTTGATTGTAAGATTTCTTACTAAGAGATTCATAGGAGACTATGAAGCCAACACAGGTAAACACATTTAAATAATCTATCTCTTTATGATCCGATACTAACCTGTAAAAAAGGCTTTCGTCATATTTGTTTACTCATCATCACAGCTATTTCTATAATTTGCACTCGACTGAATGATTTTTAGGCATTCTTTCGGCATGATTTTCTTTAATTAAACTGTAAGTGTGGAGTCTTTTATTTTGTTTTGTTTAACATTCCTAGGGGCCTTATATTCAAGGAAGATTAATTTGGACGGAGAGCAAGTTTCTTTGCAAGTACAGGACACTCCGTGTGTCTCACTGCAGGTACTTCAAATCACACTACCAAAGGCTTCCTTCCGTCTTTTGTCTAAACCTCCATCAAACGCTGTGTGCCCGTGGTGTATTATCACAGTCGTTTAGATCAGTCAGTCTCTTCGCCTGTGGGATTCCTGCATGCTTTAGATGAACTGTGGGGAATATTAGTTCAAACATTTGGCCTGTAAACAAAGTATGCAGCGCAGGGGAGATAAAGAGGGTGTGCTCAGCCATAAGCTCATTAGACTGACTCATGTGTACTGAAGGGCTCTCTTCAACTCAATGAATCTGAGCCTGGCTCAAGCGCGGTGTATATATAGGTGTTACGATGATTGAGAAGTAGCTTACCAGTTAGATTAGAAACAATTTATTGGTAGTCAGTCCTACAGAGTGCATTATCTGCATATTTTTTAGCACGTTTGCACTTTCCATAAGTCTTTAATTCATTCATTCATTCATTCATTTTCTTTTCGGCTTAGTCTCTTTATTAATCTGGGGTCACCACAGCGGAATGAACCGCCAACTTATCCAGCACTATTTTACGCAGCGGATGCCCTTCCAGCTGCAACCCATCTCTGGGAAACATCCACACACACTCATTTACACTCATACACTACGGACAATTTAGCCTACCCAATTCACCTGTACTGCATGTCTTTGGACTGTGGGGGAAACCAGAGCACCCGGAGGAAACCCATGCAAACGCAGGCAGAACATGCAAACTCCACACAGAAATGCCAACTGACCCAGCCGAGGCTCAAACCAGCGACCTTCTTGCTGTGAGGCAATAGCTCTACCTACTGCAAGTCTTATATTATAAACTTGAATTAAACAATCAGATATAAGTCAAACATTTTGATGTCATGCATTTGAAAAAGACATATGCTGCATACTTCCTTACTAATGTAAGTGAAAATATGATTTAATAAAATAAATATGTCTGAATAAATAGTTTGTATGAAAGAGTTGGCAACATGTACACCAATGACCTACACCATCTGGCGAAAATGATGAAGAGTGCAAGTGTGTACAATGTATTGGAGGGCATACAGAAACTGACTAGACTGTAATTTACAGTGCTTCATGAGAGGCTAAACTAAAAATAAAACATTTTTCCCCCTCTTGCTGCCACTTTTTTATTCACTGATGTTCTTTTCTGCACCGTCAGTTAGTTCCCTTATTATAATGTAATTATATAAACACACTATCCTTATTTTAAAAGAAGTCCAATGAAGGCTGCATTTATTCAATCAAGAATCGAATCAACAGTAATATTGTAAAATATTATTACAGTATAATAATGGTTTTATTTTAAACATTTTAAAAGGGCGGTCCAGAGTGTATTTGTAATGCTCAGTTGTGTTTATGAGATGCAAAGCAATGTGTGCTCACGCTTCATATGTAGAAAATCACATTATTTTTTCATATATCTTACTGGGTGTTTACAGCGGTTTGACGGATAAATATGAATTTGTAGCTAAATTGTTAATTGTTATCCACAGCTTCTTCTATGATGGTTGGAGCTGCTCCTTCTTTGAAGAGTTTTTAGCCAAATCCAGCACTGAACTGGCAGAGATTCTGGAAGCTGTCCTTTGTCAAATGCTAGCTATATATTTATTATAATTCTCTGAAGCACAATTAAAATTAAATTGTAAGCACTTCTGTCTCTGTGTCGTGTCCTTTGGAAGCCCAATACAGTAACAGAAGAAGCTCTGTGGAAAAAAGAGCGTTTGGACGCCATTTTAGCTTTCTCTGCTATATCATTACAGCACCTCTGGCCACACCCCTTCGCTGCACAAAGTGCATGCTCGTGGTGAATTCGTGTAACCTGAAGCGTTTATGATTTAATTTACCCAGATGTATTTTTTTGTAGTCCCCAAACTTCATTGCTGTAGGCTTTGCTAAACTAACTCCGTAAAAGCCAATGTCTCCCTTTGCACTGAACTTTCAGCATCTGACATTCAGAGATGTAGTTTATGATCACACATCTACATTACACATCAGCAAAAGTTTAAAATATGATATTGTAGTGGACCACCCCTTTAAGATGTCATTTGTTCTTCAGCCATTTCTTCAGTTTTCAGTGCTACATGGTCTAGCTTTGGCGACGCAGTGGCGCAGTAGGTAGTGCTGTCACAGCAAGAACGTCGCTGGGTCGCAGGTTCGAACCTCGACTGGGCTGGGTCAGTTGGCGTTTCTGTGTGGAGTTTGCATGTTCTCCCTGCGTTCGCGTGGGTTTCCTCCATGTGCTCCTGTTTCCCCCACAGTCCAAAGACATGCGGTACAGGTAAATTGGGTGAGCTAAATTGTCCGTAGTGTATGAGTGTGAATGAGTGTGTGGATGTTTCCAAGAGATGGGTTGTGGCTGGAAGGGCATCCGCTGCGTAAAATCGTGCTGGATAAGTTGGTGGTTCATTCCGCTGTGGCCACACCGGATTAATAAAGAGACTAAGCCGACAAGAAAATGAATGAATGGTCTAGCTTTCAGAAATTACTCTAGTATGCTCATTTATATGGTGACCGAGAGAGCTCAAACGTGCTGTAAGTTAAGAAAACACATAAAAGTAGAAAAAAACACTAACAACCTGAGAAAACATCATCAATTTAACAACACACGTACATGCAAATTCTCAAAACACATGCAAATACAGAATTACACTGCAAATAGTGCAAACCTCAATGGAGATGTGTCAGCGAATCCCAAAAGGAGACAAACCTGACTACTTCATGTTTAAAGTCTGCAGTGTTGTTAGAGAGCTTAGAGGTGAGCTTTGTTGTTTATTTTAAAGTCATGTTCATAAAATATAATAAACCAATCATAAGCATTGATAAACAGCATTTAATGGATTTCTGGAAGCAGTATTCAAATGTATAATCAAATGTAAAATTACCCAGTGTAGTCTTCATCGTATTTATACATAAAAACAATTACATTTTCTCATAGTGGAGCGTCACAGTGGCGCAGTGGGTAGCACAATTACCTCACAGCAAGAAGGTCGCTGGTTTGAGCCCCTGCTGGGTCAGTTGGCATTTCTGTGTGAAGTTTGCATGTTCTCCCTGTTTTGGTGCTCCAGTTTCCCCCACAGTCCAAAGACATGTGCTATAGGTGAATTGGGTAAGCTAAAATTGGCCATAGTGTATGTGTGTGAATGCCAGTGCCAGTGATGGATTGCGGCTGGAAGGGCATCCGCTGTGTAAAACATATGCTGGATAAGTTGGCGGTTCATTCCGCTATGGTGACCCCTAATTATTAAAGTGACTAAGCCGAAAAAAAAATGAATAAATGAATTTTCGCATAGTTACAAACATTATAATTGTGTGTGCCTGAAGCTCAACATTGCAGATACTGTGATGTGACTATTGCGAATGCGCACGCTGCGATATTAATGCCAAAATGATATGTTGTGCAGCACTACTTTAATTTTAAAAACTATCGTTTAAAGTTAATTTGTCAGATAAATAAGGCTTAAAATATACAAGGAACTGTAGAATTGGAATGTTAAAAAAGTCAACTCTGACTATTAATATGTTTTGTTAAATTGCAGCATGTTTGAGTTCTCGGCCACTCTACATTCAGTATTTGAGAAACGTTTTATTATTATAAATACTAGTCAAATATGTAGTCTAAAATTATAAAATATATCAAAAACAGGAACTATTTCATAATATCTGACATCTTTATAAGTTGTTTTGTCAATCAAAATAAATGCAGCTTTGGTAAAGGTCAGAAAATTTCAATGATTTGAAACTTTTGTCAGTGTATTGACCTCATTCTTCACTTTAAAACGGGCTCTGCTGTTGGAATTTATTTGGTTCGATACTTCCAGTCTTATCCACTTGCAATGATTTTTCAACACAGGCTCATTCTGAAAACGTGGCCCTATTTACATTTCAATAGATTGCAAACAATGTAGTCAGAAGTACGTATGGCTGCATTTTGTCTTTAAAATGATTGCTACAAAGCCGTATGACGTCGTTCCTTTTCAAGCTGACTTGCACCAGCTCACTGCTTATCTCCATTTGGGCAGCTTTCTCCCTGTTACCAGTTTGTCCAGTTAGCTTGCCATATATGTTGGCAGACTTGAGACGTAGAGAGGAGTTGACCACAACGATGGGGTTAGTGTTTGGTGAATAACGTTTCCAGAAAGCAGGTAAGACAGAAACAGAAGCCGAAAAATAAAAAAAACAAGTAAATACCAGGGTGAGAATGTGGTAAACTTTGAAAATGTAGTAAAAATCAGGCGAGGGCTTTTCTTTTTCTGGATTGGGATTAAAACACTATTGATTGGGTTTAGGGTAGGGGGAGGGTGGGGGGATTGGTTGGTTGGTCAGTCAGTCAGTCAGTCGACAGTGGTCTCTGGTGCATTTACGTGAGAAGAGCAGGCGCGAATGACACTTGCGAGAGAAATGAGAGAAATTTGAGATCTGAAAAAGTGTACAAAGCGGCCTCTGGTGGATTCATGAAAACAAAAACTGCAATAAACGTAGCACCTGGGATGTATTTGGCGCTCTCCAGAAATGTATATAGAGGTACGTTTTCAGAATGAGCCTGGGTTGGGATTTTTAGACCTTAAAACAACTCGTTATGCTGCTTCATGTTGCAAACAGATATTGTCTTATATTATTTTACTTTGTATAGTCATGAACACACTTGTTTGTAGATCAAGTAGTTTTCTAACGTTTATTAGCCTTAGTCATTTCTCCCATAAGTAACTGAATCAGAAGTACTTCCATAATGTAGAATAAGGTCAATATACACTCAGAAATAAAGGTATGAGAGCTGTCACTGGAGTGGTACCTTTTCAAAAGGTACACATTTGTCCATATTAATACAGATTGGTACCTAAAAAGTACTAAATTGTACTTTCTTAAATGTTTTAGGTACTAATATATACTTTTGAGGTACCAATAGACCCTTTAAGTACAAATGTGTACCTTTTGAAAAGGTACCACCCTAGTGACAGCTCTCGTACCTTTATTTCTGAGAGTGTAAGATAAGTCAGACACTGGACATAACAGCAGATTTCTCATTCCAGGATGATGCAGAGGGCCTTTACTGTCAAGAGCAGATCAACCGCTCCATTTACTGGGCGGACGGTTATGTGCTCGTCTTCTCCATCACTGACCTCAACAGCTACCGCACCATCCAGCCTCTCTACCAACATGTGCGCCGAATCCACCCCAGCGGCAACATCCCTGTCATCATCGTGGGAAACAAGAGTGACCTTCTGCGCGCCCGACAGGTCCCAGATCCCGAAGGGAAGGCACTGGCGGATGAATTGGGAGGGCCCTACTTTGAGGCTTCGGCCAGGGAGAACCACGAGAGTGTCCAGGCTGCTTTTCTGCACTTATGTCAAGAGGTGAGCCGAGCGCTGGGAGGAGGAAATGGGGAGAAGAGAAAAGGTGGACTACATCTTGCCAGGCCAAAGAGCCCAAACATGCAGGAGTTGAAGAGAAGGTTCCGGCAAGTGCTGTCATCCAAGGTCAAGTCGGCTACGGCACTATGAGGATCACGTATTTGATGAATGTGAGGATTGGGAAAGTGTTAAAGTGTTGCAGAAGTGATTGTGAAACTCCAGGCAAAACAATGATTTGTTTTTTAGCAAGCACTCATAGACGACGAGAGGTGAGATCACTGCTCTCTGGATGAACTCCTGGCACTGAACTTTAATGCTTTCTAATGGTTTCAAGGCCATCAAATCTGTTTTTGTTGGTTTGTTTTAGATGCTGTCAAGCAACAGTTTTCAGGATTATGATGAACTCTCCCATTCGATTTCTTAGTAATGACTTTCTTATAAATCAGTATTACACATGAATTAGCTTTATCTCTTGGAATGTGACGCAAGGATTAACAGATTATTTTTGACCGAGGTAATTTGTTATATTGAAAGTAACAAAATGTTAAGATGATTGTAAGATTCTCATGTGATTTAGGGCAGATTTACAAAATCCTGTTTTAGAGTAACATATCCCATATTTTCCTGACAGCGAGATGCATAATCCAGCCATGTGTGTTTATAATCGTGGGAGAAAGAGGTTGTTTACTAGCAGTTCCCATGACCTTTGACCTGCTTAAATTGTGTCAAGGATTTGACGGTACTAGAGGTTTATATAGGGTTTCCTAAGCTTGTTTCTTCCAGATGTCCCATTCGCCCACTCAAATAGACTCCTGTTTATCTTGCTGCACAGATGAAGTAGCGTTCCTCTGAAGCAGGTCTGGAGATTCCTAGACTGAACTAGTAGTCGTGCACCCGCTGAGTCGCCGACCTCTAACCTTTCACCTTTGATAAATCAGTTTCGTTCATTCACCCAATGGCCTAAAGCAGATTGAGACCCAGACAAGCCTTCTGTTTTCTCATAATGTGTGTCCATTTTCTTACACTTAAACACAGTAAAAGACTGGTTAAACATACTGTATGTGGTGTGGTGATTTAATTTCTTGCTCAACAAAACATTTGCTATCTCTTTTTTCCTCTTTACGTAAACCCACAGTATTTTCCAAAACATTCATTCATTCATTTTTCTTCGGCTTAGTTCCTTGGTTCATCAGGGGTCACCACATTGGAATGAACCATTAAATTATCAAGCATATGTTTTATACAGCAGATGCCCTTCCAGCTTCCATCCAGTACTGGGAAACACCCATACACTCTCATTCACACACATACACTACGGACAATTTAGTTTATTAAATTTACCTATAGAGCATGTCTTTGGTGGGGGAAACCAGAGCACCCGGAGGAAACCCACGTAAACATGGGGAGAACATGCAAACTCCATAGAGAAATGCCAACTGTCCCATCCAGGACTTGAACCAGTGAACTTCTTGCTGTGAGGCGACAGTTCTAACCACTGAGCCACCTTGCCGCCTCCCAAAACATTCATTCCATTCCAATTCAACTGAAAGTCTTTTTTTTTTGTACCATGACATTGTTACAACTCTTAAAAACTTGTTGGTGGATCGCCAGTGTTAGAAGTCCCCTAAACCATTAGCAGATTTTGAAGCTGTTGTTTAGCATTAATTTATTTGACCACCTTTTCTCTAATAAATGTACAAATAGAATTCAGCTGTGAGTATCTCCGAGGACTAAATGTAGTCTGTTGTGGTTTTTAGAAGTATTTCAGGTCAAGTAAGGATTACATTTGCTCTTAGAAAGTGTTATGCTGCATCCCAATTCGCACACTTATACTACGCCCTAAAAATATGTACTTTTTTTGTAAAGGAAAAATATATACTTTTGAATGTATAACAGAAGAGTCTATGCATGCTTTGGGATATACTACTTCCTCGTTAACAGATCATTATGTTGCTTTCATGAGCCCTGTCAATTATCCACACATCATCCACATTTCTGTCATATTTAATTACCTTGCTTATTGGAGAAGCAGCAGCAGGTTAATCTGCCATTCATGAGTCTTTCATGTCGAGAAATCTCCTCAGGTGTTTGAATAATTATGCATTTAGGCGTTAATGTCCAAACACATCTTTATATAAGTTCAGTATTGTTGTTACAGATGAAAAATAACACAAAAAACGTGATTAAAATTTTTTCCACTGGGCTAGATATTAATTAACAGTCATACAAACATACCAAAGCCTGTCTACTTGATGGTTGGTCTTGCGCGACCGCCATGTTTGTAGTTTATTTACACTTTTCACCTACGTTTGTAGTTCTAATCGAATTCACGTGCAATGCGCAATGTACTGTGTTACATAATATTAACGGTAAGAGTTTGAGAATTTTTACCGGAAATAGTAAACCATCTGGGAACCTATGGCATACACTTTTCAACATACTATGATTTGGGAAATACTAATTCTGTTTTCAAATAATGTTTAGGACAGATATAGTATGCAAACATTAATTTCAGATGTGCACTTAATATGTCCTCTTGTACAGTATATTAGAGCTGTTTAATTAAAGATGTCTTCAAGTGAGCTACCACAGATATATAAACGTTCATTACAGATTCACATTTATAGTTTATTTTTCTAATTCTCACATTCAGATATTGACAATAAGTAAAAATTCACAATAAATCTGTGGGAAAAAATAGGTAGGGTAGAGGATTTCCTTAAAGGGGAACTATTATGCCCCTTTTTACAAGATAAATAAAAATAAGTCTCTGATGTCCCGAGAGCATAGGTCTCAAACTCAATTCCTGGAGGGCCAGTTTTTCTCCAGCCCTAATCAAACACAGCTAATCCAAATAATCGCGTGTTTAGAAGAGTCTTGAACACTTTGATTAGTTGGATCAGCTGGAGCAAAACTGTGCAGAGCTATGGCCCTCCAGGAATTAAGTTTGAGACCCAAAAGTGTGTATGTAAAGTCTCAAAATACCACACAATTTATGTTTTATAACTCTTTAAAATTCCCCCTTTTAGACTAAACCTTCCTTACCTAAACGTCCATTTTGGTGACTGTCACTTTAAATTCAAATGAGATGGTGCTCCTTTGAAAAGAGGGCGGAGCATAGTGTCAGCATAGTGGCAGATTTAAAAACAAGAATAATGTCCTATGCTAATTAGAGAGAGATCATTATTAATAGGTGGGCCTTCATCCTTCTGATGACACGTACAACAAGAGCATAATGTCAATCAAAGTGTCTCTGCAGTTTTATGAAGTGTAATTATAAAAAATAAAATGAATACATTGTTACCATTAGAAGCTGGATATATTCACAGACTATTCCCACACGTGTTTAATAAAAGTTTTTTTCATAATATGTCCCCTTTAAAAGTCCCTCTATCAGTGTCATACTACTTTTTTCAGAGAAGTGGATGCAATGAGTTTTGTCATATACTTGCATACACACTATACTTTCAGTGAGCACCATGTTTTGGAGCAGAAGTTAAACCAAGGACTCTCTGTGGTCATTAAAAATCCCAGTATGTTCTTTGAAAAAACGTAAATTAACCACTGGCCTCTGCCCATCATGGCCTTCTATCCTTCCCCATATCTACTAATTGGTTTCATCTGTTACTCTGTATTCTCGACCAATAAGCTGGTTTGTGATGTGCGTTCTGGCACAAAATGGCTGCGGTCATGTCATTCTCTTTTTAGTAGAGGGCCGAGCTACAAATGCGTATGTGTCAGTATAGTGGAAGATTCCAAGGCAAGACTAAAGTTCTATGCTAATAAGTTAGAGATGGTCACTAGTGGGTGGGGCTTTCCCCCTCCGTACAAACAGAGAATGTCAATCAAAGTGTTTCTGTTGGCTGTTAAAGTGTGATTTTAAAAAATAAAATGAATACATTTTTACCATTAGAAGCTGGATATATTCACAGAATGTTCCCACATATCTGTGTTTAAACCCCTTTTAAAAGGGATTTTTTCATAATATGTCCACTTTAAAAGTCCCTTTATCAGTGTTATACTGCTGCTCACAGAGCAGTGGATGCAATGAGTTTTGTCATATACTTGCATATGTAAATATAATGTATTATAATAAATAAGTGTACTTTCAGTGATCACCGTTTTTTGGAGGAGAAGTTAAACCACTGGCCTCTGTCCATCTCAGCCTCCTAACCAGGCCCGGATTAAGAATTCAGAGGCCCCTGGGCACAATGTCTTGCAGGGCCCCCTACAAGGTGGCACCCCTATAGTTGAATAAAAAAATAAGATTAATATAATGTTTTTTAAATAAAGTAATCTATAATATTTTGCCCACATTTTTTAAATAAATGACATATTACATATATTCATTGTCAACAAAGATTTACCTGATTTTAAAAGCATTTAAAGCACACTTTGATTAAAAAAATAGTAATAAAACTAGT
The DNA here is from genome assembly GCA_903798205.1 of Danio tinwini. NCBI lineage: Eukaryota > Metazoa > Chordata > Actinopteri > Cypriniformes > Danionidae > Danio > Danio tinwini. Next base: position 4,990,150 of record CAIGQZ010033024.1, read on the forward strand.
GAAAATTAATGTTTTTTAATATACTTTTTCAAGTTCACTGAAGCAGTACTAAAAAATTATATTTAAGGGTATTTTTAATGTGTAACTTCTACAAACTAATAATGCATATGATTTGGATATAACACCTCTCCAGTCCAGTTCTATGAATCTGAGTCTTCTATAATACACACACTGATTAATGATTCCTACTCTCTCCCTCGTGATGAAGAAGAGTAAGCAAAAAGCACTTGATTATAAAGCTGAAAGTATCTGAAATCACACACACTAGGGGCTATTTCTGACTCTCCCTCTGTCTATCTCTCTCCATGAGGTCGGAGAATATGGGTAAAGCAGGGCGACTAACATTGTAAATACATATTAATTATATTAAGATGTCGCTAACATTTAACACCAGGTGGAAAATAACTGTTTAATATTTATTATTATTATTATCCTCAATAAATACATTGTGACTCATTTTCTATAATTTATTTACATTTTTAAACAAAAAAAATTCCTTTCTATTGAAAATGTATGTGTTTTCAATCTGATATGTAATGGGGGGAAAAAAGAAAAACTGTTCATCAGACCCTGGATTCGAACCAGGTTCATGATCGATCGCCTCAAAACTGTTTGCCATGTGCTTTACGAGCTGCACAAGTGACACTGACTGTCAGCTGCGCTTTTTAGTTATGTTGCATAACTAAAGTTATGTTTAGTTATGTTAATTATGTTTAGTTATGTTAATTATGTTTAGTTATGTTAATTATGGCCCCCTCGCAGGGGCCATAATTAACCATAATTAACCATAATGCCCATTGGTTAATTTAGCCCTGCTCCTAACCTTCTCCATATCTACTAATTGGCTTCATCACTACTCCTCTCCACCAATACTTTTGTGTGTGATGTGCGGACTGGCACAGAATGGCTGCCGTCATGTCATCCTCTTTTCAAAAGAGGATGGAGCTACAAATGCCTATGTGTCTGCATAGTGGCAGATTCCAAAGATTAGATTAGATTCCAAGACTAATGTTCTATGCTATGTCAGCCTAATCTTACAAGGAAACGTTAAGTTTAGTGGCTAATTCAGTTTAGTGATGAGTTCAGTCGTATGAAAATGTCTGATTTAAAAAAGGAGGCGTGGCACCCAACCTCGCCCCTAAACCCAACAGTCATTGGGGTATAAGTAAATTATACAAATGAGATTGTATGAATTCATGCAAATTAGCCACTAAATCTAAAAGTTATGAATTGCAGTGAGATTGTGTTAGAAAATCAGCATTAACGGGCAGGGCTTTGGTAACATGTACAATGGGAGAAATTTTTTTTGACCATTAGAGACTGGCTATATTCACACACTACTATATTCACACCACACAACAAAACAGGTATCGGGTTGGACCCCCTTTTGCCTTCAGAACTGCCTTAATCCTTCATGGCAAAGATTCAACAAGACACGAAAATATTCCTCAGAGATTTTAGTCCATATTGACATGATAGCATCATGCAGTTGCTGCAGATTTGTCAGCTGCACATCCATGATGCAAATCTCCTCTTTCCACATCCCAAAGGTGCTCTATTGGATTGAGATCTGGTGACTGTGGAGGCCATTTTAGTACAGTGAACTCATTGCCATGTTCAAGAAACCAGTCTGAGATGATTCACGCTTTATGACAGGGCGCGTTATCCTGCTGGATGAAGCCATCAGAAGAAGGGTACACTGTGTGTCATATAGGGATGAACATGGTCAGCAACAATACTCAGGTAGGCTGTGGTATTGACACGATGCTCAATTGGTTTGATGCTCAAGTGTTTTAAGAAAATATCCCCCACACCATTACACCACCACCACTAGCCTGATCTGTTGATACAAGGCAGGATGGATCCATGCTTTCATGTTGTTGACGCCAAATTCTGACCCTACCATCTGAATGTCGCAGCTGAAATCGAGACTCATCAGACCAGGAAACGTTTTTCCAATCTTCTGTTGTCCAATTTTGGTGAGCCTGTGCAAATGGTAGCCTCAGTTTCCTGTTCCTGCAAATGATTAGGCATTAACAAGTTGGACAGGTGTACCTAATAAAGTGGCTGGTGAGTGTAAGGTACCAATACGGACTCTATAGTTATGTACTGCCCCAGTGAAAGCTTTTGTACATTTATTTTGGAGAGTGTATGGCTAGGGATTAGCTCAATGCTGCTAGCAGTTACATTTTAACAATACATTTATTTATATTTGTTTTTGTAAAGTTTTCTTGTCAGACATCAGTTAATCAGACGTGTTACATCCAACCCCTCACCAACGACATCTCTCATGCTGCTTCACACACTCTGCTCTATGTGCGTTTATGTGTTTTCAAGGAGCTTTCAAAGCTAGCTTGCTATTGCTAGCCTCTCCAAAATTGTCTACAATTATAAAACCTGAGGGATCTGTTGCTAGATTGTAGACCACAAACCTGAATCAGTGGCGTCTGTCCTCTAGTTTTAAGGACATATTTAATAAACCATCTCTCAGACGTTACAATTATAAATGACTTCCTGTTTGCCTCAAAGAACTGAGAAAGCCAAGAGGACTTTTGTTATCCTCTGACTCATGAGGACTTGGTGTTTGTCCTAATTATGGTTCATTTGGGAAAGCTGGCCAAGGAAGTTTGAATTCTCAGCAGAGTGTTATTAGAGGAGAAACAGCTGTGACGTGAAATGGTTAGAGACATTTTTTTCTCCCTCTGAGCTCATTATGTTATCACAGCCACAGGAAGCATGACCAAGACAATTCCCAAAGGAGGAGCGGGAGTCGATAAGAGGGAGAAACACAGAACGAGAAAGGAGGATCAGGCAGAGAGGCAGGAAGTTAGAGGGAGAGAAAGAGATTAATGCCGCAAAATAACAGAAGGAAGACGAGAGGACAGATGTTTTACAGTAAAGAGCTGGGAGGCCTTAAGCAGGTCACAGTCTTCCAACCTATCCTCTAAAGTGATAAATGTCAGTGTGAAATGAGACCTGCTATAGTTCATGTCAGCTGGATCACTAATTCTGACTGCAGTGTAAACAGATCAGCAGTACTGCAGTATGAATACAGTAATGCTCGGTCACACACATTTGTTCTCATAAGTGTTTGGAATGAAGACAGCTGGAGTTATGATTTATGATCTGTGTGCATCTGCAGCTGACGAACCACCCTAAAGCATTCACCCTAATGTCATCGCCATGGAATTATAAGTTTCAATCTGACATTTTTGTTAAAATGACATAGTTATTCATATTCTTACTCCATGATAACTTCTTTATATTATGCAGTCTTTCTTGAGTTCATTTATTGTTTAAGAACAAAATGTTTTTTCTTACAACTCTTGTTTAGTTACACGGTTCTATATGTGAGCCAATGAGCACACAAGATGAACAATAAGAGACCAATCATCATCTCAGAAGCCAAAAAGAGTGATATTAATGAGATTGATCCCCCAAAGCTGAAAATAATAACATTATTTACTCACCTTTCACTTGTCACAAACCTGTTTGACTGGCAAGCTGTTTTGACATTTAATCTATAGCCCATACTAGTATCTATTTACATGTTACAAGTGCTTATTTCTTAGATCTCATCCATTAAGTACTAGTGCTTATTCATTAGATACTAGAGCTTTATAAAAATATACTAGTGCTGACTAATTAGACACTAGCACTTTTTATTAGATACTAATACTCATTCATTACATACTAGTACTTTTTAAAGATGCTAGTACTTATGTATTAGATACTACTACTTACTCCTTAGATATAATAGGTACTTTTATATAGATATAGATACTTTAATAGGTACTAATACTTACTTATTAGGTACTAATAGGTACTAGTACTTATTCATTAGGTACTAGTACTTATCAAATAGATACTAGTTCTTATTTATTAGATACTAATACTTATTTTAATAGTAGCTATTCTGTTGTTGCTAGTAACAAACATATTTTTTTCCATTGATTTCTATGGGGTCTGTCATTAAGAAATCAACTATTGAGTTTTGACTAGTGTGTATTCCAGCTGGGACTACAGTACATATATTTTTATGCACTAGTAGTTAATCATTAGGTACTAGTACTTATTAATTAGATACTAGTACCTAATTAATAGATACTGGTACTTATTTATTAACTATCTATTTCATAGATGTAGAGCTTATTAATTAGATACTAGTAATTATTAAATAGATACTACAACTTATTTAAAAGATACTACACATTTATTTAATACTAGTACTAATAAAATGTTTAATTGAACTCTACTCTTCCATTTAGACTAGTCATACCACTTTTATCTAATGAATTGGAAAATATAGTAGTATCTAAAAAATAAGCTCTAGTAGCATGAAAATATACTAGTATGGGTTATTGATTAAATGTTAAAACGGCTTGCCATGGTGTGTGTGTGTGTGTGTGTGTGTGTGTGTGTGTGTGTGTGTGTGTG
>CAIGQZ010033024.1:5015422-5035026 GCA_903798205.1 Danio tinwini
CATCTATTGTAAATCTCTGTTCATAGCTAACACAACCTGTATATAATGTTGATAGTACATCCATTTGTAAATATCACCATAATTTTTCTATAACTGCACTTTATAACTTATACCTGTATCCTGCACTTGCTGCTATTGCACTCCTGGTTAGACCTAAACTGCATTTTGTTTCCTTGTACTTGTACATGTGTGATGACAATAAAGTTGAATCTAATCTAAAAAAAAAAAAACTTTTTTCACCCGTCATCATTATATCTTACAGGGAAGCCAAAATGCTTTCATGCACGCGATTTGAATGACGCGGGAGGCAATCTCTCTGCAATGGTTATAAATGTTGGATTAACCAACAAGTTCAAAATAAATTATTAATCGGCGGGTCACGTGCGTTCCAAACCATGAGTTGTGATCCATACGGATCATGGATCAACAGCGATCCGTTTCACCCCTAATTTTTAAGTTTTTTTTGGGACAACTTAATTGTTTTATGTTTAATTTACTTGCATTTGTAAAAAAACTAATAAGTTAACTTCCATGTTGTCTCAACAAAAATCGATTGTGTGGAAACAAAATTTTTTTTACAGTGCAATGAAATAATGTTCCTTTTTGGCATTTGAAAGTATATATGCCATGTTTGGGTTAAAAATATAACATTTTTCCTAGTTGTAATGAATCAATTTAAATGAAGTGTTGATTGACTTCATTCTAAATAAGTGAAGTTGCATTGCAAAACAGTACTCCAAGCATCTTTCTTAGACTCTGCACTCTAAAAAATACTGGGTTATTTTAACCCAAATTTGGTAAAAAAAAAAAAGGGCTTTTGGGTAAAAAGTAACCCAATCATTGGGTTAAATTTAGTCCACTTATTAATTTATTCATTTTCCTTCGGCTTACTCACTTTATTCATCAGGGGTTGCCACAGTGGAATGAACCACCAACTTATCCAGCATATGTTTTACACAGCGGATGCCCTTTCAGGTGCAACCCAGCACTGGAAAACACCCATACATTCCCACATTCACACACACACCTGATAAACTACGGCTAATTTAGCTTATTCAATTCACCTATAGTGCATGTGTTTGGACTGTGGTGGAAACTGGAGCACCCAGAGGAAACCCACACCAACACAGGGAGCACATCCACACAGAAATGCCAACTGACCCAGCTGGGGCTTAAACAAGTAATCTTTTTACTGAGAAGCGACAGTGCTAACCACTGAGCCACCGTGTTGCCCCTTAATCCTGATAATTTTATTTAAAAAAAAATAGCCCAGCAGTTGGTATAGTCTGCATTGCACCAAGAATTGAGTTGAAATAATTTATTCAGAGCCATTTACATATTCCCTATAAAACAATGAAACATGACTTGTCATTAGATTAGATTCTCATAATACAGCTCTTAGTTTAGTTTGTGGAGGTTTAGATACTGGTTCTGATTCTTAAAAATGATCAATGAATATCAATGATGCAGGCACACCTAACCCTGACTGTAAGCCTTAAAGCTGACATAATAAATAAACATGTTCCTCAAATCGGATTGGACGATTGAAAAGTTGTTCCAGGATCAACAAAGATGTTGTTCCAAGAATGTTTTGCACTTGGTATAATCAAGTTCCACAACCATGCCAACCTACAGGTGTCCCCTTTATTTGGTACCATCTACTCGTCGATCGTGTTTATGGCCCATGCTGTGCAAAGTGTCAGGTCTACTGGTCAGTGGATGTCTGGTGGGAACATTGCCCAGAATGCCCGAAACCTGCTATTCAAAGGGGGGTCTAGCCTACAAGCAAACTCTTCTGACTTTGGGATGCTGGATTATGTGGTGCTGGACACAGATGGCTTTTCTTGGGAGTTGCAACCGACGTATCGTATAGAGATGCACACAGATATGGTGAGGTTTCTGGGTCGGCATATTCATTTCCCCCACGCAGGACCACCCAGAACTGATTCCAGCTGCTGGTTTACTCATGGGATCATCTGCCGTGGAGGTGAGTGTGTGTGTGTGTGTTTATGTGTGTACTTGATACCATGATATTGGCTCACATTCACTCACCTATACGATGACCATTGTTGTTGCAGGCGTGAATCTTTTCCACATGATTTCAATGTTCCTGCTGGGGTTTCTGTTCATCTTTTTGTCGATTGGCTGTTCTTACTGCATCAGGTATTCGTTAGTTAATTATCATAAATGTATATTGTTTAGAGAGTGTGTGTGTTTGTGTGTGTGTGTATTAGCAAAGTTTTGTTTTGACACATATTTATACATTGTTATATTTATATTTGTACAGGCGTAAAATTAATAAGATTCGACTGGTACGAGGTCCGAACAAGATTTTACTGACATTAAATGACGTAACGTTCATCAACCCATCGCTAAGTAATAAGGTCATTAACAATAACTCAATAACTCAATAAAAAATCTAAACAAACAAGCAAATGTTCAAGTACCCCAATAATCCCCACTTTTATCTGAAATACAGAAGCTGAGTGTAGATGATAGCAAGGCCAGTGACACCAGAATGAGCATTTCGGAGCGAAGCCTCGTTTCTCCAATGTCCAGTCAGTCGCCAGCCACCTATGAAAATTCTAATGTTGCCATTTATGAGGTAAAGGAAGATCTCAATAATGAGTTTGTTCATACTGTCACTTAAATGATTCAAAATAAAGTGCTTATATATATATATATATATATATATATATATATATGCTACTACTGTAACATTGTATGTGCCACTATATTTACACTGTTTCTGGTTTGGCAGGGTGATTGGGCATGGATGAAACGACTTCCCTATGGAACCTTCCGGAGCATCACTCCTAATACCAGTGATGTATTTGAACTGGTGGGTTTCGTCACTGATATTACATAGTAGGTGTAGTGGTCATTCTTGCTCTTTGTGATCTCCCAATCTTCACACAGTTATTTGCTCTGAATGCTCTAGATGAAGGATTTGAGACACGAGAACATTAACCCATTCCTCGGCTTCTTCCACGACTGCGGGGTCTTTGCCATCGTGACAGAGTTCTGTTCACGGGGCAGTTTGGAGGATCTGTTGGTCAACGACGACGTCAAACTGGACTGGATGTTCAAGTCCTCTCTCATTCTGGACCTCATCAAGGTGCTCTAATACTGGGAATGTCATTGGTTGAATTTAAAGTATAACAAGCACATGTTAGTAATGCCTTATAACCAGGGCTAGACATTAACTTTTTTGATCACCAGCCACAGTGGCTAGTAGTTTTCCAACATTACTAGCCACTCTGCATTTTCACTAGCCACAATTTTGTTCTTGGGAAAATATTTTTTATATGCATAAATATGATTTTGACATGCTAAAATTACTTGAATTAGATTTTTTTGTTTTGTTTTGTCCATATGCCTCCTCATTCATTTCATTTGTGTGTCTTGTATGAGCAAATGGGTCATGGTTTCATAGTGTTATACTGCAGTTTTTATTTTACATGACTTTTCAGAACTCAAATATAAGGATTTACCAAATTTATCTCTGACCACACAACAATAATTACTTTTAGCCACAAATTTTAAATGTCAAAACAAGCTGAATATCTGTATACTACTGTATACTTTTTACTTAACAAAGCATTTCTTTAAAAAAAACAAGCAAAGAAAAACTATTGACTTTTAATAAATAATTATTGTCATGTATCAAACATATGCACAGTAATCTGCCCTCGCTAAAGGTCTCTCAGATCACCAGTTAACTACACATACATGGACAGTTAATCTCATATTAAAGCTATGTTTTTGTAAAAAAGTGAAATTAAACCATATTAACAAAAATAACCGTAGGCAAAAGAAAGCTGACACAAAGATATACACAGGAGACCTAAATGCAAGTGAACGCAAGATGATTTATTAAAGAGTCACAACTGGTATGGTTGGTGGATATGAAGATGACCGGAGTATGCGGATTAATGGCTGTATGAAAAACGGGCTTAATTTTGGATACATGGAATACGGGATGAACCCTCCTGTACGCTGGAGGTAATTTAAGGTGGATTGCCACAGGACTAAGGATTTTTGTGACATGGGCCGATAAATTTGGGAGCAAATTTATTACAAAAGGTGCGAAGAGGAATGTTTTTAGAAGAAAGCCACACTTTTTGACCAACAACGTTAACGGGAGGCTTAGACCGGTGGCGATCGGCTTTAGCCTTGGTGCGCTCGTCCACCTTGAGGAGGGTCTGTCTGGCCCTGTTCCAGGTGCGACAGCACCTCTGAACAAAGGCGTGAGTGGAGGGGACCGCGGCTTCAGATTCCAGACTGGGAAAAATTGGTGGCTGGTAACCTAAACTACACTGAAACGGAGTGAGGCCCGTGGCTGACACTGGTAATGAGTTATGTGCGTACTCAACCCATGTGAGCTGCTGGCTCCAGGAAGCGGGATTCTGAGACACCAAACATTGCAATGTGCATTCAAGATCCTGGTTGGCTCTTTCGGTCTGACCGTTACTCTGGGGATGAAACCCAGATGAAAGACTAACAGTGGCCCCCAATAACCTACTAAATTCTCTCCATAATTTGGACACAAACTGAGGACCCCGGTCAGAAACCACGTTCGTCGGAAGGCCATAAATGCGAAAGACGTGATTAACGACCGCAACTGCTGTCTCTCTGGCTGAAGGTAATTTAGGCAGAGGAATGAAATGAGAACCGGTCTACCACGGTTAAAACCACCGTGTTGCTGTTCGAGGATGGAAGGCCCGTAACAAAATCTAGCGAGATGTGGGACCAGGGTCTCGAAGGCACTGACAGCGGCTGAAGAAGTCCATCGGGGGGGGGCGATTGGAAGTCTTAGAAACTGCACAAACAGAACAAGCCAAGACAAAATCATGCACATCACGAGCCATAACTGGCCACCAGAATCGTTGTTTAAAAGAGAACAGTGTGCGACTCACCCCTGGATGACAAGCTACCTTGGAGGAATGTCCCCACCGGAAAACGTCAGACGAAGTTCCTCTGGCGCGAATAACCGACCTGGTGGGCATCCGATCGGGGGCGTTACCCCTTCCGAGGCTGCGTGAACCTTCGACTAGATCTTCCATGTCATGCTGGAAACAAAAATCTTCTGTGGGTCAATGGGGTCCGGTGACGATGCACGCTCAGAAAAATCTAAAAGATGGGATAACGCGTCAGGTTTGATGTTCTTAGAACCTGGTCGAGATGGTAAAATTAAACCGACCGAAAAATAATGCCCACCGAGCCTGCCTAGAGTTTAATCTTTTAGCGGTTCTGATGTATTCCAAATTCTTGTGATCGGTCCAAACAATAAAAGGGACCCCCGACCCTTCTAACCAGTGATGCCACTCCTCCAAAGCGAGCTTGACTGCCAACAACTCACGATTACCAATATCATAATTTCTCTCTGCTGGTGATAATAGATGGGAGTAAAACGCGCACGGGTGGACCTTGCCATCCGAGGAGGAGCGCTGGGACAGGATGGCTCCGACCCCCACCTCTGACGCGTCGACCTCTACCACAAACTGCCGGGAGGGATTAGAAGCTATAAGGATGGGAGCTGAAACGAAGCAGCTTTTTCGTTTAGAGAATGCGGCCTCGGTTGCGCTCAACCACCTGAACGGCGTCTTGGAAGACCATTCTCTAACAGCCTCTGAAGCACTCGTCTGACGTGCTGAACATGTTCCTGGAGAGAATGTGAAAATATCAGTATGTCATCCAGGTAGACATAAATAAACTGATCTATCATATTTCTCAGCCTGTCATTGACGAGTGCCTGGAAAACAGCCGGAGCGTTGGAAAGACCGAAGGGCAGAACGCAGTACTCAAAAGCCCCTCTAGGGGTGTTAAACAACATTTTTCCACTCATCCCCCCCCCCTTATGCGGACCAAATGATAAGCATTGCGGAGATCTAGTTTTGTGAAAAATTTCGCCCACTGCAGACACTCAAAGACATCAGCGGCAAAGGATAAGTATTCTTTATCGTGATGTTGTTCAGCCCCCGATAGTCAATGCAGGGACGAAGGGAACCATCCTTCTTTTTCACAAAAAAAAAATCCCGCCGCCACCAGTGAAGAAGAGGGACGGATGATCTTAGCTGACAGAGATTCTGAAATATATTTCTCCATGGCCTCCCTTTCTGGAGCAGAAAGCGAGTATAATTTGCCTTTAGGCGGAGACGTACCTGGTAATAGATCTATGGCACAGTCATAGGGACGATGCGGAGGGGGAGATGCAGCCCGGACTTACTGAACACTCCCTTCAGGTCAAGGTACTCACGAGGCACGTTTGATAGATCCATCTGTTCCTCCTGCAACACAGAACGAGACAGCAGAACACGCAGACAATAGACAGGACTCATGACAACTCTCGCTCCAAGAAAAAACTGAATTAAAACCCCAATTAATGTGGGGTTTATGCAAAACCAACCAAGGATGGCCAAGGACCACAGGAGTAGCAAGCGTTTCTGTTAAAACTTAATAGTTTCAGAGTGAATACCAGAAGTGATGAGTTTGATAGCACCCGTGGAATGCGTAATAGTAGGAAGAGAAATACTGCTAAGTGAGTGAACAGCAATAGGTGAGGAAAGAGGAATTACAGGAATTTTCAACTTATAAGCCAGTCTAGAATCGATAAAATTTCCTTTAGCTCCGGAATCAACTAGCGTAATACAGTCATGAACATCAAATTCAGTGCAAAGTATCATGGGTAATGTAGTGCTGTCTGAAGAGGGTTCGTTTAAAATGGCCTCACCAACCCTTAAACTCTTACCCCTGACCGGACTCTTGCGTTTGACTGGACAAAGAGCCAAAAAATGGCCAGCGCCATCAATGAAACGGAGACGTGCATAAGGTCCAAATGAAACAGAATTATGGCGGAGACCCTCCACCAGAATGAGCGAGATTGTCTAACAGGGAGCAGACACAGGAGTGAACCACAACGGACTGATAACGCTATCTACAAAACACTGAAAATATATAGCGCGCGGAAGGCGCAACAGCTGTGACTGATAGCAAACACCTGTGTGCTGTGAGTGGTAACTAAACACGTGACCACCCAGATGATGAATGTAAACACACACATACACACACACCACGCGGTGAAGATAACACAAACAAGACACCCCCCCCCCACACACACACACACATGCAAGAAGAACAGAAAGATCCACAACCGTGACAAAAGCAGGTGAAAAACATACTGTGTGTGATGATGAAAGGATGATCACACGATTAGGCCAATTAATAATCTGTTCAAAGTGAAAGCAACCGGTGCTGCTTACAAAAAGACATATTTGGAGCTCTTGAAAGCAGCGAGACTTTCATATGTGCATTAGCATGACTTGTTGTCTGGTCTATATGAAAGAGAACCGATCACAGTTGCGTTTCAGGCACTGTTGCTTCAAGCAAGAAAACAGGAGCGCGCACGCGTTTTAGTCGCGCGCATCACATCAGCTGTTAGCGCGACTGATCATCCTCTCATTCGTTATTCACCTGCTTTCTGTTCCTGCGAATACAACTATTTTTGTAAGTCGTGCTGCTTCTCAATACTAAGATCACATTTGCACGCATATTGGGTCATCCTTATAGTCGAACCCTGCTTTTAAGAAAACTAAAATTTAAAATTATTTTCAACCAGCTAAAGTGGCTAGTGAGAGTGTCTGTCTTACTCGCATTTGGCGGGGGTTAATGTTAAGCACTGCTTATAACCATATGACCAAATTTACACAACAAAGGTGTTACAAAGGTGCTTCAGAAGTGCCATTTAGATGTCTTTATACTCTGATTAATAGTGCATTTAGGCATGGATTATTTAGAGCACTTTTGAATGCATTTACACAGCAGTTACTACTAGCTACTTTTAATGCTTTATGGCATTTATGCAGCATTGTATATTTACTCATTTGATCAAAGATTAATCGCAATTAATCACATCCAAAATAAAAGTTTAATAAAACTCACCGGCCACTTTATGAGGTACACTTTACTAGTACCGGGTTGGACCCTCTTTTGCCTTCAGAACTGCCTTAATCCTTACCAACAAGGTACTGGAAATATTCCTCAGAGATTTTGCTCCATATTGACACGATAGCATTGCACAGTTGCTGCTGATTTGTCAGCTGCACATTCATGATGTGAATTTTCCGTTCCAAGACATCCCAAAGGTGCTCTATTGGATTGAGTTCTGGTGACTGTGGAGGTCATTTGAGTACAGTGAACACATTGCCATGTTCAAGAACCCAGTCTGAGATGATTCGCGCTCTATGATATATGTTATCCTGCTGAAAGTAGCCATCAGAAAATGGAGACACTGTGGTCATAAAGGGATGGACATGGTCAGCAACAATACTCAGGTTGGCTTTGGTATTGACACATTCTCAATTGGTACTTATGGGCCCAACGTGTGCCAAGAAAATATCCCCCACACCATTACACCACCACCACCACCTGAACCATAAATACAAGGCAGGATGGATCCATGCTTTCATGTTGTTGATGCCAAATTCTGACGCTACCATCCGAATGTTGCAGCAGAAATTGAGACTCATCAGACCAGGCAGGTTTCTCGTCTTCTATTGTCCAGTTTTGGTGAGCCTGTGTGAATTGTAGCCTCATTTTCCTGTTCTTAGCTGACAGGAGTAGCACCCGTTGTGGTCTTCTGCTACTGTAGCCCATCTGCCTCAAGGTTGGACGTGTTGTGCATTTAGAGATGCTCTTCTGCATACCTCAATTGTAACGAGTGGTTTTTTGAGTGATTGTAAAGTCATTCAAAGTCACTTAAATCACCTTTCTTCCCCATTCTGATGCTCAATTTGAACTGCAGCAGATCATGTCTACATGCGTAAATGCATTGAGTTGCTGCCATGTGATTGGCTCATTAGAAATTTGTGTTAACAAGCAGTTGGACAGGTGTACCTAATAAGTTGGCAGGTGAGTGTGTGTATATATATAATGTTATTTAATGTTATTTATTCTCTGTAGTGTACATGATTAATATAGAATGGCAATTATGTCACATTTAGGCTTTTGTGTATTTATGATTGGCATGCAGGGAATGAAATACCTTCACCACAGGAATGTCTGCCATGGCAGGCTGAAATCCAGGAACTGTGTGGTTGATGGACGGTTTGTCCTCAAAATCACAGACTATGGCTACAACGAGGTGTTAGAATCGCAGCGGTTTCCTTATATTGAACCACCAGCTGAAGGTACAGTTTATTGTCATCGTTTTTTTAAAATTAGCATTTGCACATTCTTTTAACACCCAATAAAATATGAATGTATTTTTAACCCTGCAGACCTCCTGTGGACGGCCCCTGAGATACTGAGAGGGTCCTACCCAGGCCTGCATGGCACACATTCTGGAGATGTGTACAGCTTCTCAATCATCATGCAAGAAGTGGTCATGCGAGGGCCTCCGTTCTGCATGCTGGAGAATACTTTTGATGGTAAACTCGTATAATCACTATTTATACCAGGGGTTTTAGCACTTTTTAATAACACACAAATATTATGATTCGATTCCTCATGCGCACACACAAACAATTATATTTATAGATATTTTTAAAAGATTTATTATTCACATTTTGTTTTTACTATTACAGAACAGTATACTGATAAGAAGTGAAGTGGGAGAGAGAGTGGGGGATGGGATCAGAAAAGGTCCATGATTTGGACCTCGCATTTTACAAAACTACAACAAAATATATATATATATATAAAAAAAAAAACAATACTATGACAGAACTACCGAACAACAGAACTCAGAGGGACAAATGCACACGAAAGCAACATATTATTTAGCCGAATAGGTAATGCCTAAATAAAAGTCATTATAAAGTAACATTGTTCTTATATTACCACAAAAATGCATTTTTCTGACTATAGATTTGTTGTCAAGTAATAGTTTGGGCACATTATAAAAAGCATTATAGATTATGAATAGTGAATATCAGTTATGCTCAATCTTTAATTACTATGTTACTGAAAGGGATTACTGGCTATGCTTGCATTTTTTCTAATGCATTAAGTTCTGTCCCCATGTTTTATCAAATATCATTATTGATATATCTCAATCTCTCCAAGCAAGCATGTTTACAAGATCTCTACCTCACAAACCAAACTTAGGTACAGATTCAGTTTTCCATGTTCTCAAAATGACCTTTTTGGCAATTACCATACCAAATAACATGGCTTGTCTTTCATATTTATTGAACATCTCTAAGTTACTGAATATCCCAAGAACAGCTATGAGTGGACATGGTTAGTTTTTTTTGGAGGGCTTTAGAAAAACATTCAAATATATTTTCGCAAAATTTTTGTAATTTAGGACACACCATATCAAGTGGGTTAGGGATCCTTCTGCTGTTTTACACCTTTTACAGTGTGGCTATACCTGAGGAAAAATCGTATACAGTTTCTCCTTAAGTATAACCCATTCAGGGTTTTAAATTGAATTAAATTATGTCATACGTTCATTGAACATGTATGTATATTCTCAAGGTTTTCTTTCCAACTCTCCCAAGCTTGCTTAACTTTGACTTCATCTACAACTTCCTGTCTTAAGACAACAAATATTTTAATGTGGATTTAACTAATTTTAATAAATTTATCAAATTTTATCACATTTTTTGATATATATCCAGCTGCAGACCCACAGACTCACACACGTTTTAGGCACACACAATCTAGCACACACAATCTAGGCAGGGGCAAACTATATATGGTTAATGACGAATCATCTTCTTCTATTTTTTCTTGTTTAACGACAACTTAAGCTGCGGTCACACTGCACTCTCCCCATAGACTTCCATTCATATGCATGTGAATGCGTCAGACCAGAAACGGAAGGTCATGCGTCAAGTTTCACAGGACGCTGCGTTGAAAGTTCAAGCTTGGTGAACTCTGACCTTGACTGTGTGAGACCAATCGAGGATCTAAACATGACCACTCTGGACAGACATTTTAAATATGGACAGATCGCTTGCTTTTTAAAGTGTCTAATCATCTTGTTTAATCCCGCCCCTTTTTGCAGCACCGTACGACAGAATTTTGCAAGCTCAAACTCTAGTGTGACTTCGGCATAACTCCTTAGGAACATTGTTGCCACCTACTGAATTTCACAAATATGCCTGTCTGTTCTATAATTGTTATTCATTAGACTGTGAACAGTTTAGGGTTTTATTATATCATTTAGTATTATTATATCATAACAATCATTTTAACATCTGTGCAGTTTTGGAACTCAAATTATGTAAATAACAATAATTAGTTAAAACACATGACTTTATTCACGTATCCACATACACAAAGAAAACATAATAGGCCATCTAATTGTAGGATTAAGTGTAATAAACTAATTCAGGATCTTAATGCTGTCATACTCAGTTACAATCGTTTTGTTGTAAAATATAAAAAACAAACAATAATGTGTCACATTAAAATTAATTATTATAGTTAAAATTTTTAAATTAATATAGTTATAAACTGATAAACTACTTTATCTTTTACTAAACTGTAGCAACTGTTACAAATATACATATACATATATATTTTTTTTATTAATTATAAACAGTTAATTAGTTTGTATTACTATATTTGTTGCAACTATAATTACCTCAAATTACCAGTACTTTATGGTTTAAAAACAATATATTACTTACTGTAAAATACTATAGTATTTAATGTGGGAAATCATTAATAAAAAAGTTATTAGAAAATTAAGCAAATAAATACTATTCCATTGCTGGAGTAAAATATTTATATAGTGTTATACATTTATTTAAATGTAAAAAGATTTTTATTACATATAAAGATGTATTATAGTCTATACAGATTAACTTACTATTATTTCCTTCATTATATTGAATCAATTATATAAACAAAACCTGTTTAGATTTTTATGTTTATATATCTCTGAAAAATATTCCAGCAAAGCCAGCAAATGAGTATCTGCTATATTGACTCTGTCAGAAAAATAATGATTGATCATCTATGATGACTGATAGAAAACTGTCCAGTCTATTATACTGAAAGACGATCGGAAACAATGTTCCCCATTCGCCTGTCTTGGTCGCCATATTTGTGAAATAGTATACTGTTGTTTATTGTGTACAATGTTTATTAACAATA
Source organism: Danio tinwini (assembly GCA_903798205.1). Lineage (NCBI taxonomy): Eukaryota > Metazoa > Chordata > Actinopteri > Cypriniformes > Danionidae > Danio > Danio tinwini. The sequence continues at coordinate 5,027,534 of CAIGQZ010033024.1, forward strand.
TATCAATATATATATATATATATATATATATATATATAAAATATGTTGATGATGATGTCCGAGAAGACATTAATAACATTATTACTATGTGTGCTGGATTGTGTGTGCCTAAAACGTGTGTGGGTCTGCAGGTGTGCAGCTGGATATTATTGAAATTTTTGTACTTATTCTATGTTTAACTTAATATTTCTAGTCAGTTTAATTGATGTAAGTTAAGATGACAAGAAAAGTTATTTCGATTCAACTAAAAAATTTAAGTCTGCAACAATTTTTTATGTCCACAGCACAGTCCTATTTATCAGCACACTCACCACTCTGCTATCAGCACTGACTATGTCCTTAAATAATAAAGCCGCTGTATGTTTTTATACAAATTTCATATAGAGAAAAACTGACATATAATAAACATGTAAAACATGTTTACATTTTAAAATAATGTAACACTGTTTTTTTCTACCCTTCATTTTGAATAAAGTCAAAGGCGTAATTCACCATAAAAGAGAGAAATACCCACTATTTACTCACCCTCAAGTGGTTCCAAACCTTTATTAGTTTCTTTCTTCTGTTGAACACAAAAGAAGATACTTTGAAGAAAGCTAAAAACCTCTAATCACTGACTGCCATAGCAGGAAAAACAAATACCCTGCAGTCAAAGGTTACTGGTTTCCAGCTTTCTTCAGCATATCTTCTTTTGTGTTCAACAGAAGAAAGAAACTCAAATAGGTTTGGAAGACGCAAAGGGTGAGAAAATGATGACGGATTTTGGGGTTATTCAAGTTTTGAATGAACTTTTCCTTTAATTGCATAAACCTGAGGGTAAAAATACAGCTGTCAATTGAATAATTGTGTTTATTCTCATGATTACTGACCAGTTTCTAGAAAATAAATATAATAATAATAATCATCATATTTATTTTTATAATTAGTTAGTTTCTCATGCAATCTGGTGCATAATTAATTCAAATGGTTTTACAAGGATGAAACTTCATACCTTTTTTTTGTTTTCAAACTGCCTTGGTGCCATTTGCATTGTACAAATTAACAAAGAAATAAAAGTTGACTTGTTGATGCCAATGCAATTTGCGGACACCAACTGTGCTTTAAGTATCCCAATTTTGAAATCCATTTTCCAATACAACCTGATTAAACCATCCAACTTTACTTTGTAACCTTTTCTATCACAATAAAGGGAAAACTGTGACATAAAGGTGATTTGACATTTTATTTCAGCTTTCTCTGTACTTTCCCACAAGTCCCACTTTGAATTAAGCCTGTAATGTCATTTTACAAACAAACTTTAGAAGTAATGGATCAGAAACCAATAAAATGGCATCATTGTCAAATTCCTAAAAATATAACTTTTGAAGTGTTAATGTTTTTTTTGTTTTCATTTTTAAAACCCGTGTTTAAGTGTATACATGGTCTTGCCACTAGGATAGTCTGTGAGTTACATAAATTCAGCAGTGATTGGGCAAAGATTAGAGGAGAAGTAATTGGGAATTGTAGTATCCACAAATCCAGAACCACTATGGGTCAGTCATCCTTTTCAGTGAAAGGTTCACATCTATGGAATGCCATGCCTGTTGATTTAAAGTTACAATCAGAACTCCTAGTTTTTTTTTTCTGTAAAGCTGAAAGATTGGTTGAAATGTTTGCAGCAATCATGTGAACATGATAAGTATTATTCATTTAGGTTGATCAGGTTTACATTTCTCTTTAGTATGCAGGTTGACTTATATTTAATGTTTGTGGCTCATACTGTACATGTTTATTGTGTTGTTTTATTTGTTGATTTTATTTTATTTTATGTAAAGCCTAACCACAAACGATGTTCCTTATAGTACTTTTATGATGTTCTTGTATGTCTTAATTATATAGAAATTGTTCAGAAGGTCCGGAAGCCTCCACCAATGTGCCGCCCGATTGTATCTCCAGATCACGCACCGATGGAGTGCATTCAGCTTATGAAGCAGTGCTGGAATGAACAGCCAGAGAAAAGACCCACTTTTGATGAAATCTTTGACCAGGTGAATATCAGCGAAACTAAAGTATAATGTAATGTCCCGTCCCATTATATTATTTTTATAATGTTATTCTTTTAAAAAAAATCCTGTTTAGTTTATGGCAAAAATCTGACAGTTGTACTTTGACTTAAGAACTGTTCAATGTACATATTATTGCTACAAAAGGGTTTTTCCACATCATTTTTTTTTTCAATCTGATTTTAATATATATTTTTTTCAGCCATCCAATGATGACAATTGACATAATGTACTTAAAAAATCAGCTTAATTCTCCCTTAAAATGTACATTTAAACACAACAATTGTACAATATTACAGAAAGTTACATGGTCACTATCCACCATAGACCACAGATATATACACTAGATATCACATATGAGCATGCATCAATAGCACCGCCACATTTGTACAGTGCTCCCAGGACAAATGTCATTCAATCGCACTAGACAAGACTAAAGCCAATGTGAAAATACCGAACTTTTGCGCTGCATACAGATGTAGTAATGAGCAAACAGAGAAAACAAAACATAAAGGCAGAACATTTCATAGGTAAGATTTTGTTTTTTTACATTTTTGTATCTTACTAACTTTTGTGCTCAACAAGTCACGTTATTGATGATAAAACAGTCTCTTACTGCACTGACCATAAGGCAAAGTAACACCAACTTGCACTAAATACTCGGCTTATGCTAGTTTTGTTTAATAAAATCAGCAAACAATGTAAATGAAATATGAGGACAAGACGCTGATGCCAGAAACTTGTATTATTGTCAGCTAAGTGAAGTAACGGCTAGTTTTTGAAGTTATAGTTTATAACTTATAAGGGTTCCTGACAATAACAATGCTGCGCCTCACTGTGCTTACTGTCCACCCTAAATTATTGAACATTACAAATGTTATATACCGTTTAGATCAGAAAGGTAGATCTGCACATTGATACGTAGGGATATCAATGATTCAAATAAATCATTCATAATAAAGATTAATTCACAAACGAATCACTCCCTCTATTAGAATGTGAAGTTAAAGAAGGAGAGGGTGTGTGTTTCACAACATGGATTAGATCTAACTTAACAGGGAGGGAGGATAATACTCATTTATTTCCATGAACACAAACACATGCTCTTTGTCAGGAATGCCCGTGCAGTCACTTATCCATCGATGTAGAAAAGTGCTGTAAAATTATAATATTCATAATTTTGTAAAATATTTGCACAGTGACCACCAGGAAAACTCCTGATCATACATGTATATATGTGTATATATCTATGGCCAGTTCTCCACTACACCTTGGTTCCATGTTCATTTCAAAGTAGCGCTATCCTGTACTAAAATGGCAGCTCTATTGATGCATTCCTTCCTACAACAGCAATGTTGGCAACATCTAATGTAAATATCTATGACCAAAAACAAGGCCCGTGCTCATTTAACATCAAGCTAATGCACAACACTAAAATTGCAATAAATATTAACTTAAAAACATGAAATCTTAACACAAAAACACTCTAGTACACATTGTTGACAACAAAAATGAGTTATTTGTAATATGAGATAGAAATATCATTTATCTGTGTTTCACTTAAAATGGTAAAACCTCTTTGATCACAGCTTTTACCTCTCAAAATCATCCATTTTGTTTTTCAGTAAAATGACATGTAATTAAACCATTTACAGATTTCCAAATTTGTTAAGATAATATTATTATTATTACTACAGGTTTTATATTCGTTCGTTCGTTCGTTCGTTCGTTCGTTCGTTCATTCATTCATTCATTCAGTCATTCAATCAATCAATCAATCAATCATTTATTCATTTTTTTTCGGCTTAATCTCTATTTCAGAGGTCGGAATGAACATACACTACAGCCAGTTTAGTTCGTTCAATTCATCTATAGCGCATGTGTTTGCACTGTGGGGGAAACCGGAGGAAACCCACACCAACAAGGGGAGAACATGCAAACTGCTAGCTCTCTGCAATGACGGCAGCTAGCTCTCTGCAACTCTCACATGGTCGCCCACTGAAGCTAAGCAGGGCTGCGCCCGGACAGTACCTGGATGGGAGATGGGAAAGCTAGGTTACTGCCGGAAGTGGTGTTAGTGAGGCCAGCAGGGACAACCCAACCTTTGGTCTGTGTGGGTCCTAGCGCCCCAGTATAGTGAAGAGGTGTCTATATTGCTAAGTGAGTGCCGTGTTTCGGATGAGACGTTAAACTGAGGTCCTGACTCTCTGTGGTCATTAAAAATCCCAGAATCTTCTTTGAAAAAAGTAGGGGTTTAACCCTGGCATCCTGGCCAAAAAAGAGGTCTCTGTCCATCATGACCTCCTGACCATCCTCATATCACAACATATCATAATTGGCTTCATCACTCTCCACCAATCAGCTGGTGTGTGGTGTGTGACCTGGAGCAATATGGCCGCCGTCATGTAATCCAGGTGTATGCTGCGAACTGGCGGTGGATAAGGAGGTTTCCCCCAGGCGACAGTGCTAGGTTTTCTGTTACTTTAAAATTACTAAATCATTTCACAGAGTAGTTATTTCATTTTGTTTAAAGAAGTGGTGTCATTATAGAGATCAGTATACTTATGTGCTCAGCCTTTCTAAATCTCTCTCTTATTCTTTCTACAGTTCAAGAATGTTAATAAAGGGAAAAAGACCAACATCATAGACTCCATGTTGCGAATGCTGGAGCAATATTCCTCCAACCTGGAGGAGCTGATCAGGGAAAGGACAGAGGAGCTGGAAATAGAGAAGCAAAAAACAGAGAAACTCCTGACACAAATGTTGCCCCCGTAAGCATCAGATACACAGTCACAGTAATGACTTCACTTCCTTTAATGCATATTGCTGCTATTTGACCATAAAAAAATGTTCTACTAAGTACAAATGGAGTAATTCTCTGTAACGGTATTTCTGTACTCCCTCCAGTGCCATGATTGTAGTTATGAGATTTCATCAAGTAATATACACCTCAGTGAGTGTGTTTACATGAATGTTCTTAAGGTGATTATGCTTTAAAGCGCAGCATGTAAGTTTGACACCCAGTGATTGAGCTAGGTTTTTATGTATAAATAAAATAAACCATTTAAAGTTGAACTTTAGAACTGTGACAAACCAATACATATCAGTGATTCAGCATCTACATTTAAAAATGTTAAAGAGGTTTAATATGTAATAATTAGATTGTAAATGTTACCATTTTGCTGGAGTGCAGTGAGTGCACTATTCTGTGCTTCTGAATGGCTGTATTTAAATTTCTGTCGTGTTTCATCTGGTGCAAACAGCCGAATTGCTTTTTACTGCAAATCTCATCACGTAGCGTGTTGTTTGGACAATGTAACCTGCTCACCTAATGTTTACGTTCATTATGTTTATATTATTTGCTAATTAATAACCACCTTATGTGGAGCTGTGAACCTGCCTCTTGTTTCAGAGTCTGCTACTGTCCACCGGTGTTCGAATTTCAGTCACAGACGCATGCGTTAAGAACCTTTTTGAATGAATCAAATGTGCAGTTTTCCACCAAGGCAACCCAGGGGGCTGGAATATAGTTGGCTAAACTGGCATTGGGGGGGTTCACTTAGCATGTTTCTTAAATATCTGCAAATCTATTATAGTATTTTTATGCTTTAGAAGAGTCAAACACTTACATACAGCACCTTTAATAAGCTGATATGTGTAATGTCATGACAAGATCAGACATAGGCATACCTGTCAACATTGGGATGTAAAAATCCGGGATAATCTGACACCCCCGCACTGAAAACAAAATAAATGGTTTAGCCTATTAAAATCAATGGCCTATACAGAAATTAAATCAAGTCATAAAACCTTGTTGACCTTTATTCACTGTATTTAAATATTGATATAAGTTATTTAATGAAGAGCAGCGCATCTCTCATTTTGATCCCTTTTTGTTTGATAACAGGACGGATATGTTTAAATACGTTTACAAACGTATTTGTCTGTTTACAAACACACCCAAATCCAAAAGTGTCCACTTTCGCTCCTCTTCAAATCACATGTACAGAAGCTGATCTGGAAACAGTGTATTTATCACTACAGAGCGCATTAATTCTGAATCTCTAGTTCAGAGATTGCATAGGAAGTGTGACGGTCAATGGATAGCTTTAATGGAAAGGTTTTTACATTTAAAGGTTTTAATATTAATTTCAATGTGCTTTCAAGCTGAAATTAAGCAAAAACATAATTCTCTTGAACAGCTCTTGCAATTATATCATATTTGAGATCGGCTCTTTGATGCTACTTCATAGAAAGATTACAAATATGGGAGAAATATGGGAAAATACTTAATCAGGATGATAGCTGGATAGAATGGTAAAATACGGGAGAATCTCTGCAAAAACAGGAGAGTTGACAGATGTGGACATAGGTATATGAATAAATTGCTAGAATGCAGATAAAAGTGTTCACATTAAATGCAGAATTGGAGTACTTGACAAAAAAATGACTAAATAGTCTGCCAATGGGGTAGGCAAAATATCTTGTTTTCTCTATGAAATAATATTATTTTGCTCACCATATTGTCAGATTATTTAGCTTGTTTTATAAAAAACTCTTAATTTTAACATATTATTTCTGAAAACAAGACAATATTTTAGATATTTGCACTAGAAACAAGACAAAAGCAACTTTTGCAAGGATCACAGTTGGTTTTTGTTGCCATTAGCTTTTTGATGTCGGATTATTGTGTTCTGGGCTTACCTGACACCTGAGACATATAGCAGGAAGTACTTCCAGGTACAATGGTTCATAACCACCAGATTGAATTAGTCAATCTGGTTATAAGTACTAAAGTACTATTATTGATAATGAATTTAATTTTAATGAAAATACTTAAAGACTATATGGGACAGGCAGTCTGCAGAAATTAGTGAAGTTTAATATTGATAGGACTCTGATGGTTGCTTTTTATAAGGCTTGTGTAGAATCAATTTGAACCTTTTCACTGATCTGTTGGTTTGCTTCTTTAAGTGTAAAACAGATGAACTCACGATCTAAGATCGTACCTGCAGCAAAGAATTATTCGTGAAGGTCCTGAGCATGTCCAATTTGTATGAAATTCATGTGTTAAAGAAAGCTCTTCAGATTACCTCTGACATATCCCATCTTCTTCTTGAGTCAAACCCTTCCCTCGGGATCTTGGTATAGGGTCCCTTTGGCAAGGACCAACAGATTTAAATTTTCATTTGTTTCTTGTGCTACTGGTTTGCTGAGTTTTAATACGAAAAATGTTTTTAGTAATATTAATGTGGTTTAATGTTTGTCTTAAGTGTGTGGTGTGGTATATGTGTTGTAAATCTATTATGTTGGAGAACAAATCTCCCTAAAAGGGGACAATGAAGTTTACAGTAACAGTATATTACATAAGTAATTATAGATATACATTTTGCCTACTACATCATAAAAAACAACATAGTATAACATATTTATGTTATCCTAAATAAGAAC
>CAIGQZ010033024.1:5040026-5053546 GCA_903798205.1 Danio tinwini
ATATATATATATATATATATTTAAAAGTGTGTTTTTTGTTTGTGTTATCTAATCTTCTGTAGGTCAGTGGCGGAGGCTCTGAAGCTCGGCAGTACAGTTGAACCAGAGCATTTTGAGAGTGTCAGTCTCTATTTCAGTGATATTGTTGGCTTCACCACCATCTCAGCCAATAGCGAGCCCATTGAGGTGGTTGACCTCCTCAATGACCTTTACACAACCTTTGATGCTGTAATTGGCAATCATGACGTCTACAAGGTAACACTAGGAACATTTTTAACATTTATTAGTTTTATTGTTAGCAGTCAATGCAACATCATGTCCTATGACAATTGTTAAATCATTGTCATTACTCTCTGAAATTACATTTGGGTTGCTTTGTGTCAAATTGCAAATGTGTGTTGGAAATGTGTGTTAAACACCCAGCCACTGAGTTAAAAATAGTTTCAATATATATATCCCAGTGCTATTTTATGCACATTTGTACCCAAAAATGCATTTTTAGAGTGTATTTGTGTGTTCCACATTCACTTTGGAGTGAAAATAATCATGGCTGCCATATTGAAGTGTTGTTCCAAACCGAAGTGCTTAAAATTGGCCACTTTGAAGGGCTCTTTGTAATAGACTGATTTCACGTGGCCGCTTCAAATCAGCTGCTTAAGAACGCACTCAGCTGCACTTAAATGTTAGCGGGAAATGGACATTTTTAAAACTTCATTACCGGGGCAACACTATTACAGACAACTTGAGGGTGTGCTACAGAGGACTGCATTGTTTTATCACTCAACAGATTACATGAGAGGGGTCTGGCTGCAGACTTGTTGCAGTGCAATCTGGGCTGCATCCAATGCTTTTTAATGCGCTCACCTAACCCCACCCCTAACCCTACCCACTCACTCTATTGAGTGCATTGTGTCCGACATTGCATCGCTGAGTGATGCAATCTCAGCTTGCATCATAAAGGCTGCATCCAGATACTATTGGGTTACATAGGCTGAAGCTGGGAAGCCCCCTTGGTGTTTACCTGGTACCATGAATGGAAGTCTAGGAGGACACTTAAGCGTATTACTCAAAGAGATTGTGACGTTGTTTGATGCCTAATATGCTTTTAATTGTTTAAATTAAACTTAACCTAATGATATTAAAGTGATGTTTACACCATTTCTGCATTTTGAAACAGCTGAAGGTTTGTAGTCCACAGCATGTTATTGCAATGTCTACAGTGCTGATCCTATACTTCCGGGTTTCTTCCCACCGCAGCCTTGCTTTTGTGTTTTAAAATGGCGGCCGCGTGAAATAAGCATATTGGATTGGCTCTTTGGAAGGATTTCAAAGAGTACAACTTTGGTCACCCATTATCTTTTGCACATACAAGTTGATTGGTATTGGGTTGATTGGGATTGCATTCTATTCAGAAGGGTTAATCCATATGCACTGTTCCCTTCAAAGCTATCACTTGGGATGGCACAGATATGAATCCTTCCCAATGGAATGCAGTGTCATTTTAAAAAATGTTTAGTTTATGATTGGATGTCTGTTTTCATTGCCTGCAGGTGGAGACCATCGGTGATGCTTACATGGTGGCATCAGGTGTGCCTGTTCCCAATGGGAACCGACACGCAGCTGAGATTGCAAACATGGCCCTGGATATCCTGAGTGCTGTTGGGACCTTCAGGATGAGACATATGCCTGATGTCCCGGTCCGCATCCGAATAGGACTTCACACAGGTCAGGCTGATCCATGCCGCATGGTTAAAGTTAATATTTAAACTATTTAAATAGTTTCTTTTATGTTTTGTATTTTGTCTTTTTAGGTCCCTGTGTGGCAGGTGTAGTCGGTTTGACCATGCCACGGTACTGTCTGTTCGGGGACACCGTCACCACTGCTTCCAGAATGGAGTCTACAGGACTGCGTAAGCATGGGACACTTGTGTTCACATTTGTCAGGTTTGATTGGTGTGATTGAGCCTGCTTATAAACAGACTTTGGTGTTGTTTGACTGCAATATATACTAGCGTTTCTTTGCACGGGAGTCTGTTGCTCTACCAAGGAGGCTAAAAACCATGACTTCTAGTGTCTTTCGCTAGAGCACTTTTAGAGGTCAGAGGAGTGAGGTTTACCTGCATAGCACTTCACTAGCTGGCCTCTGTTACACTCATCCCCCTAAATCTCACTCCCATCCCAGACGAGCCACCACGTGTAACCCACCGATCCTACTACACCCAACCCGCTCTGAGCTGGGATCAAACCAGCGATTCTTTGCACGGGAGTCGACTGCTCTAACAAGGACTCTAAAGACCATAGCCTCTAGCGTCTGTCGCTAGAGCACCTTTAGGAGTGAGGTTTACCAAGATAGCACTTGGCTAGTTGGCCTCTGTTACACATACATACTCATACAACAAATGGATTTAGTCCAGAACACAGTGTTTTGGATGTTCAGTATGTTCTGTCAAAAAAAAAAAAAACACAGTGAATGCTAAGCAACCACATTTATGACTTGTTTCCACTGACTGGTACAGTACAGGTCGGTACGGGTCACCTTTATCAGGCTTGCGTTTCCACTGCTAAAAGGGTACCAATGGTACTCTTTTGGTGGGCGTGGTGTACGACAGAAAGTTGCAGTCAACGTCATTTTTGCTCGAGAAAATGTCTACAGTAAAGCTGTACAGGTCGCTCACATATCATATGAGAAGCACTTCTCACAAAACAGATGCTTTATACACATAAATACTTGTGTATAAATGTTTATTACTAACTCTACTATGAACATGAGTTAATTATAACTGCAGATCAATGACAGTGCGAAATAGCCTACTGTAACGTCTGCAATTATATAAAATAAATAAATAAATGCAACATATATGAACACATACAGACCCTTACAGTCTCCGATATGTTACCACTTACAGAAAAACTACACACAGCATACTTTTAGTCATTTAGGTTCAAAACAGCAGGAAATAGAGCCCAGTCAGTGCAGACCTCTCATGATTAAATGTGTCTTTAATCTTCAGCAGCACGTGTAGCCTTTTGTTAGAAAGTAATTCCATCATTCCGAGTTCATAATAGTCCAAAAGCTGATGATAATAGTTAAACATGGCAGTTTATTCACGTTTGCTAAAAATAATAATGTGCTCCTTTTTTTCCAGCTTCTCCTTTTGTTTTTTGGCGCGTCACTCTCGCGTTTGTCAGTTTCTGACAGGATCAGGTTTCAAAAGCACGTCAATAATCAAGCGCACGTTATTATCATCAGCTCAAGAAGTTTGTTATTTTAAATATAGCTCGCGCAAGCAAAAAAAGCAAAACCGCTCGCGCTTCAGACTGGCTCGTAAAAAACCACGGAGCACAAAGTAAAATCTGCTTTTCTTTTTGGTTTTGTGGATGTTCATCAAGACGACAACAATGTTCATTTGAGCCCAGATCGAACAGGGCTCGTTATTATATGTTATTATATGGATATATATTCTCTCGGCTGTGTATGAAAACATGGCGGCTCCTTTGTTTTCATTCTGGCTTGTTGCGTGAGTTCGTGACGTATCTCTGTAAACCAATAGCGTTCAGCTGCGTGTCTAGCTCCGCCTTTGGGACCATTTTGGTTCTCGTGTTTGGTACCCTTTCGAAAGGGTGCAGAAAAAGTGGTACGGTATGGTTCGGTTCGACCCATACCGTACCAGTCAGTGGAAACGAGCCAATAAACACATTTATCATAACATTTTTTTTTTGGTCTGGGCCAATACAACCAAGCCAAACTACGTGTATGCACCAAGCAAATTTGTGATTGTACCCTTTACACCTAATTTGTTAACAACTCAAAGATTCAACGGCAACGCTAGCTCAAAGATTTTCAAAATGACTTCTGATGAAAATTTGAGGTAGCAATTAATTATGTGTTGTAAATGTGCCCAACTGAATGAAAGTAATAAAAAATATATATTTAAAATTCAGTGAAAGCCCTTAATTGTTTAATTTGCTTTGCTGGTAATAATTTAAAATTAGACAAATGTGTGTGTACGTGTTTGCAGCATACAGAATACATGTCCATTCAAGTACAGTGAAGATTCTGATGGAGCTGAAATTGGGGTACAAAGTAGAGCTGAGAGCCAGGACAGAACTCAAGGTGAGCTCTAAGCTTTCCTGTTAAGAGAGTCAAAGATACAGTACAACATTATCATTATTAAAAATAGTTCAACTGACTGACTTCATAAGCCTTTTACAATATATTTGTGTAGTGCTGCATGCTTACAGAAGCATAATGTAAAGAAATATAAAAAATGAAACAACAGTTTAATTTGCAATGCCAGTCTACGATGATATCTGTTTTGTCTATTAAATATTTATCTGAATCCACAAATTACATCTTCCATCTCCACAAAAAAAACTATTAATTTGCCTTTTTATACTTAAAAGTTCCATCTTACTTATTTTAATTACTATAGTGCTCTTCAGAATTCTTGAGCAGATTATTAGATTGAAGCCAATCAGTCTTTTTTTGGGTTGCAAGACTAATTGTTAGACCTCCTGCGAAATTGTAATAAATGTTTACATTTTTCCCAAATGATGTTTAATGAAGAGGACATTTTTTTCCAAGACATTTTAAACAAGCGTTTTAACATATTTCTAATAACCTATCTAGTTTCTTTTTGACAGCATGTGAGATTTAACCAGCTATTTTAAATGATACTGGTATAAAGCTTTAAGTGCAATGTAAAAAGGTTAATTATGTTAGCAAGTTATTGGATAATATTGGTTCATTCTATAGCGAGTCAAAAACTTATTTACACAGTGAGTACCGAAAGTGTTCAGACCCCCTTAAATTTTTCACTCTTTGGTATATTGTAGCCATTGGCTAAAATCATTTATTTTCATTTTTCCTCAATGTACACATAGTACCTCATATTGACAGAAAAAACAAATCAAATCACTTTTATATACTATGATGAGTGAAAAACTTAAAATACAGAAAGGATTGTTTACATTGTTGCAGATTTATTAAAAAAGAAAAACTGAAATATCACATTGTCTTAAGTATTCAGACCCTCTGCTCAGTATTTAGTAGACATATCTTTTTGATGCAATACAGTCATGAGTCTTTTTGGGAAAGATGCATCAGGTTTTTACACCAGGATTTGGGGATCCTCGGCCAGTCCTCCTTCCAGATCCTCTCCCGTTTTGTCAGGTTAGATGGTAAATGCTGGTGTACAGCTGTTTTTAGGTCCTTCAGAGATGCTCAATTGGGTTTAAGTCAGGGCTCTGGCTAGGCCATTCAAGAACAGTCACAAAGTTGATGTGAAACCATTTCTATGTTATTTTAGCTGTGTGCTTAGGGTCATTGTCTTGTTGGAAAGAAACCTTTGACCCAGTCTGAGGTCCAGAGATATCACTGTTTCATCCAGGATTTCACTGTACTTGCCCAGATTCATTTTCCCCCGATTGCACCAATTCGTCCTGTCTCTTCAGCTGAAAAGCACTCCCACAGCATGATGCTGCCATCACCATGCTTCACTTTTGGGACTGTATTGGACAGGTGAGCAGTGCCTGGCTAAAAAAGTTCTATCTTGGTTTCATCAGACCTGAGAATCTTATTTCTCACCATCTTCAGATGAGCTTTCATGAGTTTCATGAGTCCTTCAGATGAGCTTTCATGTGTCTTGCACTGAGGAGAGGCTTCTGTAGGGGTACTCCGCCATAAAGCCCTGACTAGTGGAGGGCTGCAGTGATGGTTGACTTCCTACAACTTTGTCCCATCTTCTGACTGCATCTCTGGAGCTCTGCCACAGTGATCTTCAGATTCCTCTTTACCTCTCTCACCAAGGCTCTTCTCCCCTGATAGCTCAGTTTGGCCGGACGGTCAGCTCTAGGAAGGGTTCTGGTCATCCCAAACATCTTGCATTTAAGGATTATGGATGCCACTGTGCTCTTAGGAACCTCAAGTGCAGCAGATTTTTTGTAACCTTGGCTAGATCTGTGCCTTGCCACAATTCTGTCTCTGAGCTCTTCAGGCAGTTCCTTTTACCTCGTGATTTCTGACACACATTGTGAGCTGTAAGGTTATATATATTCAGGTGTGTGGCTTTTCTGATAAAGTCCAATCAGTATAATTAATCACAGCTGGAGTTAAATATATGAGTGTCACAGCAAAGTGTCTGAATACTTAGGTCCATGTGATATTTCTGTTTTTCTTATTTAATAAATCTGCAAGTTTATGAACTTAAATTCTGAGATTTTTTTCAACACATTTCTAAACATAATAGTTTTAATAACTCATCTCTAATAACTGATTTATTTTATCTTTACCATGATGACAGTAAATCATATTAGACTAGATATTGTTCAAGACACTTATATATAGCTTAAAGTGACATTTAAAAGCTTAACTAGGTTAATTAGGTTAACTAGGCAGGTTAGGGTAATTAGGCAAGTAATTGTATAACGATGGTTTGTTCTGTAGACAATTGCAAAAAAAAATTGCTTAAAAAATAATTTTGACCTTTAAATGTTTATTTTTTTATTAAAATATAAATAAAATTTATTTGAAAAAAATACTGTGAAAATTTCCTTGCTCTGTTAAACATAATTTAGGAAATATTTAAAAAAAAAAAAACAAATTCAAAGGGAGGCTAATAATTCTGACTTCAACTATATATACTGCATAAAATTTATAATAATATTGAGCATAAAGTCCGTGTGAACCAGAGATTGCTCAGACTTTTATTTCAATAAGTTGATCTAGTTTGAACTGGAATATTAAGTGGGGGGTGGGGCTTTCTTTTTGCCAAACATTACATTATGTAGTACAATATGCCTGTTCCTAATAATCATAGTAAATTTGCTGCTTAACTGTTTATGCAATATATGAACAAGATTGAGTTTATTAGGACAATTAACCACAGTTTGTTCATAGTACACACATGCATGCTTTCTGTAGTACCACAAAGCATCACCAGTTTGGATGTAACGGTCATCTGAATGGACTGTATTTGCATTGTGCTTCTCTACAGGGCAAGCGTATAGAAGAAACCTACTGGCTGACCGGGAAGGACGGCTTCACCAAACCGCTCCCCGTGCCCCCCGTGCTCAAGTCAGGGTAAGAGGAGGCCTTTCCCTGGCCTGTGTCCCGCAGTGTGTGTCTGTCTACTTGTTTATCTTCTCCAATGTATTTTTCAGGCAAATGGCTCATGGCTTGCAGATGGAGGAGATAGCCGCATACAAGAAGCGGAAAGCAGAAGCACAGCTTGCAAAGAAGAAAAACTGAGGTAATGTTATGCATGGAGAATGTATAACATTACTCGATGTGGCACAGAGAGGTTGGGGGAGGACGGGGCATGAAGAGTCAGTGTGGGAAGCTGTTGCCAATTTTTCCTCATTTCGGTTGGGCTTCATTCTCCAACCATAAACAAGACTCAGTTCTTCTACTTTCAAGTAATGTTTCTCAAACGATACTACTCTGTCATCTTTTTATTTGTTTCATTTCTGTTGACTGTCAGCATAAAAAAATTACACCTTAAATTGAAATGAAATACATTGTGTGTGATTTGGTGATGTCTGGTAACTCTGTACCTCTTATTAGATTTTTTGGTCTTAAGAATTTGTGACTTGCCTAAGATAGTGGTTATAAAAGCTCTCTCCTTTCAGATTGGATGGCACTCCTCAGATTTTCAAAATGGATCGTCGGCTATGTTCGGCATGCTGTTATGTTTTTGCTTGTGTGTTCTGTCATGCTCTGAATGTCTTGTTTGTTCTCAGTGTTTTATGTTTCATGTGTTAACAGAGGCCAAAACTATATTTATATATTCACAATATTCAGTTTTTTTTTTGTTTTCATGCGAGACATAATGTAAATGTCTTTTCTAAATGAATAAATTAATAGATAAATAAATAAATCATCAATGAAGTGAAATTAGTAAAATTGTTATATTGTCCACATTTGTTCATGGTTTGGCATTAAAATATTCCAAAATTTATTAGCCCTGTATTAAAATTTGTTGCATTTCATATTATTCCACATAGTTTGTGAATCTAATGTGATGTGTTAATGTTTTTAAGTTTTTTTATCCCGTGCAATTAACATATAGTGGGTAAATTAAAGGGATAGTTCACTCAAAGATGAAAATTCTGTCATCATTTACTCACCGTTTACTTGTTACAAACCAATTTGAGTTTTTAGTTTGTGTTTAGTTTCAGTTTGTTGTGTCAAAATCATATTAGGAAAAACAAAAACTATGTAAGTCATTGGTTATCATTTTACAGAAGTAAAAAGTGTAAATTGTGAGTAAATGATTGAGTAAAGTATGACAGAATTTTCATTTTTGGGTGAACTTTCCCTTCAAGTGTGTGTTCTTAAACATCCTCCTTTCTGGTGTTGTTGTTTTTTAATGTGATTTTAATGTGTATGTATATGTTTGATGTGAATGTAATGTGTCGTTTCCCTCTTTGTGTTTCTGTCTTACAGACTTGAATCAAAAGATTTTAAGGTGATGCTCAAGAAAGCAGTAAGGAAGATCTCCACTGTGCGTCAGGTGGCTCAGCTCACCCTGTCAGATGAGGGGAATGTCATGATCCACCATCATGACCTTTAATCTTTACCTTTCTGACAACACACCTGCATGCTAAAGGAAAATGAATGTGGAGAAAAGGACAACAAGCTAATCAAGCCAGTTTTATTTAAGGAACACTTCACATTTTTGGCTAATTTTTCAACTGCTCTAGAGTTAAACAGTTAAGTTGTCCCATTTTTAATCCATTAAGCCAATCTCCTGGGCCCAGTTTTAAAATGTTTTTTATTTGGATCGAATTGTTTTAGATTTGGAAATCCCGTGTTTTGCTATCCAGGATCAACTGATCTATTTTACTTTTATGACAGGAACATTGGGTTGGATCACTGTGATGCAAATACCACATTTTAGGATTACCAAATTCTGTTTACCAGAGTCTTAAATGGAGCCAACAGTGTAGCCTACTGGCTTAGCAAAGAACAACAAGTAGGCAAAATGCCAGCAGCCACAGCCAGTTTGTTTTAATGGTAAGAAACAAACACACCACAATCAACAAACATTTTACATGTTTTAGTTTGTTCTAATACAATACGGCTCTTACATTGTTTTGCTGTTGTTGTATACCATATCTCATTAGATGTGACATGCTTCATATAGGCTCCAAATTTGAAGGAATTCATCAGTAGGCCCACACGAAATCCATTATCCATCATCATTGAGTCTTTGTATTTACTTGTGTAAATGTGTGTAAATTTATATTTATTCAGTTTTTAAATTAATTTCAGTAATATTATCAGGGCTTAATTTGTACCTCTGAAATCTGATCCGGCACCTCATTTTACCGATCCCCATTTTCACACTCACTGCTGCCCCGCCCCGCTCTTCACTTTCATCCGCAACGCAATCCCTCCCAATTAAAAATGTATTATTTTTTATTTCATATTTTGTGTTTTTAGTTACAGAAATAGCAAAAAAGATTCTGTCTGGCCCTACAGTAAAACACCCGTAAAGTATTCATATCGCTTCACTTTTTCCACATTTTTTTATGTTACAGCCTTATTCCAAAATGGATTAAATTCATTTATTTCCTCAATATTCTACACACAATACACCATAATGACAATGTGAAAAAAATATTGTTGCAAATTTATTAAAAAATAAAAAGCCTGAAAAATCACATGTACATCAGTGTTCACAGCCTTTGCCGTGAAGCTCTAAATTGAGCTCAGGTACATTCTGTTTTCACTGATCACTCTTGAGATGTTTCAGCAGCTTAATTGGAGTTCACCTGTGGTAAATTGAGTTGATTAAACATGATTTGAAAAGGCATACAGCTGTCTATATAAGGTCCCAGGGTTGACAGTGCATGTCAAAGCATAAACCAAGCATGAAGACAAAGGAATTGTCTGTAGACCCCCGAGACAGGATTGTCTCGAGACACAAGGCTGGGGAAGGTTACCAAAAAATTTCTGCTGCTCCGAAAGTTCCAATGAGCAAAGCGACGTCCATCATCTGTAAGTGGAAGATGTTTGGAACCACCAGGACTCTTCCTAGAGCTGACAGGCCATCTAAGCTGAGTGATCGGGGAGAAGGGCCTTAGTCAGGAAGGTAATCAATAACCCGATAATCACTCTGTCTGAGCTCCAGCGTTCTTCTGTGGAGAGAGGAAACCTTATGGAAGGACAACCATATGTGCAGCAATCCACCAATCAGGCCTTTATGGTAGAGTGGCCAGACGGAAGCCACTCCCCGACTGGAATTTGCCAAAAGGCATCTGAAGGACTCTCAGACCATAAGAAACTAAATTCTCTAGTCTGATGAGACTAAAATTGAACTCTTTGGAGTGAATGCCAGGCGTTAGGTTTGAAGAAAACCAGGCACCGCTCATCACCAGGCTAATACCATCCCTACAGTGAAGCATGGTGGTGGCAGCATCATGCTGTGGGGATGTTTTTTAGCAGCAGGAACTGGAAGACTTGTCCGGATAGAGGGAAAGATAAATGCAGCAATGTACAGAGACATCCTGAATGAAGACCTGCTTCAGAGTGCTCTTGACCTCAGGCTGGAGCGACGGTTCATCTTCCAGCAGGACAGTGACCCAAAGCACACCGCCAAAATATCAATGGAGTGGCTTCACAACAACTCGGTGAATGTCCTTGATGGTCCAGCCGGAGCTCAGATCTAAATCCTATTGAACATCTCTGGAGAGATCTGCAAATAGCTGTACATCGTCACTTCCCATCCAACCTGATAGAGCTTGAGAGGTACTGCAAAGAGGAATGAACAAAAATTCCCAAAGACCGGTGTGCCAAGCTTGTGGCATCATATTCAGAAAGACTTGAGGCTGTAATTGCTGCCAAAGGTGCATCAACAAAATATTGAGCAAAGGCTGTGAACACTGATGTACATGTGATGTTTCAGCTTTTTTTTTTTATGAATTTGTAACTATTTCAAAAACTCTTTTTTCACATTGTCATTATGGGGTATTGTGTGTAGAATCATGAGGAAATAAATGAATTTAATCCATTTTGGAATAAGGCTGTAACATGAAATATGTGGAAAAAGTGAAGCGCTATAAATACTTTATGGGTGCACCGTAATCATCAGTAAACATTAAGTTTGTTATCATTCATTTAAAAAATATAACTTTTTTAAAATTGATTTGGTTTATTTGGTTAAAAAAATCAAAACTGAATCCAATTTTTATTTTTTATCAAATAGATCCCAATCTGAGTTCAAAGTTTTGAATAACTCAAAGGGCAAGTTTGACCCAAATCAAATGTAAGATTGGATTTCATGGTCTGATCTTAACTCAAAATCCTTCTGTCACTTTTGAAAAAATCATTTCCAAAATGTTATCCAATCCGTGATCCAAAATCCCACTGGATTACTTTTGAAAAACTGGCCCCAGGTCTGGCGGGAGCCCTTTAGCTTAGCTTGGCATAAATCATTGAATCAGATTGGACCATTAGCATCTGGTTAAAAAAATTAAAAAATGATAATTTGATAATTTTCCTATTTATAGCTTGACTTTTCTGTAGTTACATGGTGTAACGAAGACAAACAGAAAATGAAAAGTTGCTATTTTCGAGGTCAACATGGTTGACAGCAGCCACAATGATATTACTAGAGTCAAGCCTTGGATAGGAAAATGAAATTCATGAGAGAGATTTATCTTTTTGACATTTTTGAGAGAAATGCTAATGGTCTAATCCGATTCAATGGTTTATGCTAAGCTAAGCTAAAAGTGCTCTGCTAAACTAAAAATGTTTAAATATCAACTGTGGGTTACTTGTAAAATGAGCCTGTTTTCAAAAACAAGTCGAGTGTTCTTTTAAACCACCCAAGGAAGAAGGTTTACCTACAGTTTATTAAACCGGGAATGCTCTTTTTCACATTTAGGTAGAGAATTCAGTATGAATAAGCTTGTAATGTATCAAACCAATTTAGCTTCTTGTAAGATAAACCTTTCTGAGTGCTGGTGGTCCATCTCATTCACCATGTTAGCATAAACATGTTCAGCTTAAAGCTTCATTTCTGCCTGAGGGACCCCAGATTTGTATTCTCTACTGTCAGGAAGAACTTTTATTAAATAACCAAAGTCTCGCAGGGAGCTAAATTTACCCTGTGGGAATCCATTACACAAGCAGAGGGGTGTCAGGTCCGGCTCAAAGACTCAACACATACAGTGAATTCACACCATGCACTCGCAGATTATGCTTCTTAACAAACATGTCAACTGAAGGACATATTAAATATAGTATTGAGATAAAAGCCCATATAACTGTACTGCTAGGGATAGTTCACCCATGAATAAAAATGTACTCACAGTGTACTCTCCCTCAAACTTTTATGAGTTTCTTTATTTTGTTAAACACTCAAGAAGATATTTTGAAGAAAGCTTTCATAGTAGGGAAAAACAAACATGCAGTCAAGGGTTACAGGCAGCTTTCCTCAAATAGCGGCTTATGGTAAATGATAACAGAATGTACAGTTTTGGGAGAACTATCCCTTTATGTAGTGTAGTAATATCGGGCATGCATGTTTACTTTTATAAATAAAGCTTCCAAATCCCATTTTGCAGTGATGCCATAGAATAGTTACGTTTTTAACCCTTGTGCACTGATCAAATTTACTAGCCTTTTGTTATGTTTGGGATGAAAACATCCACTGAATTAAACTACTGTAAAAATGCATCAGATAAATATTTTCTCACATTTTATTTTTGCATAAATCTGTTAATCAACCGCAGTCCTGATCAAAACTACTAAATTGTTTAGAAAATTACAGGATTTTAACAGTTTAACCAGTTCTGGATCAGTTTTCTTGGTGTGAAGAATTTTTTTTAATGTATGATTTTTCATTTTTATTTATGGTCCCTTTAGGCAGGCTTATGTTATGAACTGAAAGAAAATAAAAACAAGAAATATTAATTCATTCATTCATTTCCTTTTTGGCTTAGTCCCTTTAATAATCTTGGGTTACCACAGGGGAATTAACCGCCAACTTATCCAGCATATGTTTTACGCAGCAGATGGCCTTTCAGCTGCAACCCATCACTGGGAAACACCCATACACTCTCATTCACACACATACACTACGGACAATTTAGCTTACCCAATTCACCTGTACCACATGTCTTTAGTGGGGGAAACCGGAGCACCCGGAGGAAACGCACACCAACACGGGGAGAACATGCACAAAAAATATTACTACACCACAATAATAACAAGGCAAAAAAATATAACACGGAAGAAAAGAATGAGATTTTGAAAATCAAAATTACAGGCTACCATTTCAAATGCATAACTTAGTATAAATGATCAGAATTTCTTCATGGAACCGTTTGATACCAATAAATAAACGCTATTTTTAACAGTGTGATGATCTAAATATTGTAATCTTAGATATTATGTGTTCAGATTTATTTGGAGATTTGAGTGATTTGATAAAATATAATTTTTTATTTTTTTTGTGAGTAAGAAGTGTTTTTTCACATAGAAAATCTGTTATTATAATCCATACATATAC
>CAIGQZ010033024.1:5063546-5075783 GCA_903798205.1 Danio tinwini
GTGTGTGTGTGTGTGTGTGTGTGTGTGTGTGTGTGTGATTCTCATGTTTTATTTAAGCTTTATTTCAATGCATGGCCACAAGAGATAAACTTCAATTCACCTTTTAGGGGTCGACATGACGAGCTTTTAGACCAGTTTGACAATAACAGCAAGCTACACTGTATAAACCCTGGTTGCCTTAAATTTTTAAGCTGAACCCAATAAACCGTATGTCCACTCAACTTATATTATGTTAAACTAACTTAAAACAACTTGTGTGACTTATAAAACCAGGTTAGAACATGATTAACTTAGTTTAATAAGTTACAATGACCTAAAACATGCTGTCAGGACTGATCATACAAGTTTACAGTGTAGCTACTTATCGTTACATTATTTGATTAATTTCACAAGAGCGCTATCTCAACACTCACTTTCAAAACACCTTCAGCTGGCAGAAGCTGCTCCTGTACTGTAACACTACAACTAGCAAATCCGGAGTGCTTGTGTTAAAATACCTATCACCGTCAAATTGCAATAATAATTAGATAAACGGATGTATGCATTGATGTTTGGCAAACATGTAACAACGGTAATTAGGCATAATCGACAACAGTAAGTGGAAAACAAGCGATAAGCATCAGAACGGAGTAAACAACACTGAACGAGAAAAATGAAAAAGCATGCGATAGGGTGGATGGTCTGTCAGTCAAACGCTGCAGCCAATAAGCGCTCGATATTCTACCACGCAAACTCATTTGCAGTATCTCATTGGACAAAACTCTTATCAATCACCAGGCGTCAGCTTGCCAGGTCAATGAAACTCCGAGTGTAACTATTGGTCGGTCGCATTGACGTGCACCGAAAAGTTAGATTGTGATTGGTCGCTTGAACCGTCAATCACATGTTTCGCTCAATCAGGCGCATTCTCCCGCCCACATGAGAATGACGCATGAGTCATGTGTTGTTTGTGCTGTGCTCCGTAGTGTACACAGGGCGCGAGGAGGATCTGCCGATAATAGATCGAGTAAATGTGGTCATGTTGCAGTTGCTGGCATTGAGCTCGAGGAGCATTGGCTGGAATACCTGCTTTTCACGCGGCGGCCGAGAGAAGCACAACACCGAAAAGACTTAAGCGCGTCGCCTGAGCCTCGGTTCCCCCCAAACAAACATGGGGTCTCAGTCTGTAAGCCTGAGGTAAAGTCAGTTACCTCTTCTCTCATGGCAAATTTCGCGAACTACCAAGAAGGCAAAGCCGCTATGTTGATGCTGGAAACGCAACAGCGAGCTATCGGGACTAAACCTGCAGCTGCAACGGCGAACGGCGACACCTCCGTCGGGGAACCCCCTTCCATTCTGGATGTCGGCGGCGGTGGCGCAGCTTTTCATCCGCTGAGTGAACAACATCAACAGCAGCAGCACCTGGAGTCTCCGGCGAGGAAAGTATCTTCGTCCTCTCTTAACTCTGCTGCGGGCAACACACACGCTACCTCAGCTTCCCCTGCTGTAAACACCAGTTCCGCTGTGGTGGACGACATTAGGAAGTGCGGCTATCTGAGAAAGCAGAAACACGGCCACAAGAGGTTTTTCGTCTTACGGGCGTCGAGTCATGTGGGGCCGAGCAGACTGGAGTATTATGACAGCGAGAAGAAATTTCGAAACACGCTGCGCTCGAGTTCAGCTGCTGCCGCCCCAGCCGGCGCCTCTCCCCCCAAAAGAGTGATCTATCTCTACCAGTGCTTCACTGTGAATAAAAGGGCCGACTCTAAGAATAAACACCTTATTGCTCTGTATACCAAGGATGAGTATTTCGCCATAGTGGCTGAGAATGAGCAGGAGCAGGAGGAGTGGTACCAGGCGCTGAGCGAGCTCATGAGTGAGAGGAAGAGGGGACACCTGGATGCGGAGGACATTGACGATGGATACGGTACTGTGACGCCGGGGACCGACTTTAAGGAGGTGTGGCAGGTCAACGTTAAACCAAAGGGCTTGGGTCAGACAAAGAATTTAACCGGCGTTTATAGGCTCTGTCTGTCTGCCAAGAGCATCCACCTGGTGAAGCTGAACTCTGAAACACCCTGTGTGAACTTGCAGCTGATGAACATCAGACGCTGTGGCCATTCAGAGAGCTTTTTTTTTATTGAGGTGGGCCGCTCTTCTTCTATTGGTCCTGGGGAGGTTTGGATGCAGGTGGACGATTCTGTGGTGGCTCAGAACATGCATGAGACTATTCTAGAGACTATGAAGGCACTGAAAGCGTATGCTGAGTTCAGGCCCAGAAGCAAAAGCCAGTCTTCTGGCACCAACCCGATGGGCTTCATCACCACACGGCGACACCTGGGTAACCTCCCTCCCAGCCAGACGGGGCTTCAGCGGCGGTCTCGGACTGAGTCTGTGGTGGGCACTCCACCTAGCAGGAAGAGTAGTGGAGCAAATGGGTACAGATTTCGCACATCCAGCGAGGGAGAGAGCACAATGAACCGCCCCTACAGCTCGGTGACAGGTAGCCTTATTCATCTCAACACAGCCCGTGCTAACCTGAGCCGACAGGAAAGCAGCAGTGGGGCTGGGGCCCGCTATATTCGTGCCCCACCGGGCTCCACGTATCATGCCCGCTCAGCCTCGCTGCCAGTGTCACACTTTCCTTCAACCACCAGTCCAATCAGTGTGTCCAGCAGCAGTGGGCATGGCTCTGTGTCAGACACCATCACCCGCCCCTCTAGCGCATCTATTTGTGGATCTCCAAGTGATGGAGGTTTCAACTCATCTGACGAGTATGGCTCGAGCCCCGGAGACTTCCGTTACTTCAGAGTACGCAGCAACACCCCTGACTCCCTGGGAAACACGCCACCCATTCGGGAGGAGCACTGCCTTAATGACTACATGGCTATGGGCTGGAATCGTGATGTGTTCGGGACAAGTGCAGCTGCTGAGGCGACCCGAGATGAGAGCGCAGATGAGGATTCACGTCCAGGGTCTTTAAGGAGGAGGACACCCTCCTTCTCCAGGCAGGTTGGGGGTGCTAGTGCTGCTGGAGTGGCTGTTTATCAGAAGATGACCCAGACCACCTTCTCGCTGGACGAGGCTGTGGCTGAGAGTAGCTGTTGGAGTGGCAGTGCCCAAACTGTCTCTACCTCTTCCTCCCTCTGCTCTGACTACAGCTCAAGTTCTGAACACAGCCAGGACCGCCCGCCTAGCCTGCGGCCTGCAGATGCATCTAAGGATGATGGGTACATGCCCATGATGGCAGGTGTGCTGCCCTCCAGTAGTGATGCAGACTACATGCCTATGCAACCAAATATCCTCCTCTCTGCTTCTCCAAAAGTCCAAAGTTCTGCTATAAATGTTCTCCAGCACATGGACCCTCATGGCTATATGATGATGCTCCCTGGTCGGAGTGGGGCCACTGATTCCCCTGTTCTGTCCAGTCCTGACACAAGCAGACGAGCAGAGGGACGGAGAGCCCCAGACCGCACTGACAATGCAGAATACATGGACATGTCTCAGACTAGCTCCACAGCTAATGCTCAAAAGGTTTCCACTGAGAACTATTATGCCTTGACCACTCCTCCTGTCCCCAAATCCTACAGTCCATATTTTTCCCTCCCTCGCTCATACAAAGCTCCATCCAGAACCCAGTCTGACCATGATGATTATGTCCCCATGAGTTCTCCAGTGACACCAGTCTACATTTCACCCACAGCCACCCCAGATCGCAGCAGCAGGTGCCCACCCTCTGAATCCTCTCAGCATAATGGCTTTACAGACCGCCGTGTTGTTCGGCCAAATCGTCTGCCACTGGGGCGACGCAGTTTGCATGGCTCTGCTCGAGCAGGTGAAGTAGCAGTGCGGCCTTCTAGCCCTGGAGAATACATTAACATTGAACTTGTGGATCGGCCCACATATTCTGCCTGCCTGTTATCTGCTGAAGGCTCTCCCTCAACTCCTATTATCAACCAAGAGCAGCGCAGGTCTCCTCTACCACAGGACTACATGAGTTTGGAGGTGGATGGCCTTCCACCAAAGAGTCGGTCCCCACGGCCCTCTCTAGTCGCCCCCTGGAATCCTCCTTCGTATATCCGGCCCTCCTCATCGTCCCACTGCAGCGGGCTCGCAGTGGGTAAGCCTGATGACTACACAGAAATGTCTTTTGGGGCTGAGGAGGAGTCTAAGAGCCCCACAGCTATGCTTGAGCGCCTGTGTGTTCTTGAGCAACAGTTTTTTCCCTTAAGCCCCCCAACTGAGCCCAAGGTTATCCGTGCTGATCCCCAAGGCAGGCGGAGACACAGCTCTGAGACATTTGTCACATCATCTGGAGCGTCAGATGGAAGTGGCCTAGATGCCAATGGCCAATTGCCTAGCAATAGTGGGGCTCAGCAGGTGGGCCGCAGCAAGGGTCAGAACTTTGAATGCACTTGGATTGACGGTGTGACATCCGGCAGCGAGGTAACCCCAGGAACCTCATCAGATAGAGCCAAATCCCCCTCTGTGAGGTCTGCAAGGACTCTACCTGTGCAACACCAGAATGGCCTGAACTACATAGCCCTAGACCTGAGAGATGATCTACGGCCTGTGAACGCTCATGATGAGCTTCTCCTGTCCTCCTCCAACGCTCCTACCCCAGAGAATGGTGCCTATGCCAGCATAGATTTAATGAAATCTGAAACAACATCGAAAGGTAAGAGTGTTTTTGTGATTCACATTGTTTTCTCATGCATTTGTCATTTTTGAAAATACTTTGGTATGTGGAAATTATTGTCTTTGTTTTAAACGTGATATTTGTGTACATCATATAGTTTTCCTGAAAATGTTTTAGCTTGATTTATGAGCAAAACTCTTAGAATTATTAGAAGAATTTAAGTCAGACACCCAGGTTTAGAACAACACAAGGGTGGGTAAACGATGACTATTTCTTTAAGTGTGTACAATACAACACATTGCATTCCCTGACTTCTTTACCCTGAGTGTTTTTCTTTCATACATCCACTTTGTTTAGGGGCTACTGTGTAGTTGGATGAGTGTGTATTTCTGCAGAGTGAGTGAGAGAATGAAGCTTTCATGAGTCAGTGTTCTCAGCAAGCCCTCGGATGACTCATTTGTTTATCAAAGTTGAAGCAGAGATGGATGAGTGTGTATTAGAAAGGGAGAGAGAAAGGTTGGTTTACAGCATGTGATAACTTTCCAGCATCTCTCTTATTTTCTCGTGCCCTTTTCTTCTGGCAAACAGCACTGTTTGTAGATGTATGACTCGGGTGATGATACTCAGGAAACTTTATTTTCAGGCAGCATTGCCGCACACTTACAGATATAGACTGCAGGGTTTAGCTGTAATATTTCTTGCATGGAATGTCTTTGGCTGATGGATTCATAACACACAGGCATGTTTTTGGAAACTGGGGGTTAGCTACTATGCTAGTAGTCTTTAGTAGTTTATAAAAGTGCAGGCTAATTTCTATGTCACCACACAAATTCCTAATAGGTCTCCATCTGCCATAGTTTGGACAAATTGGTTGTCCATCTGTTACTCATTCTGCTGAGTCAATGTAATTGTTGACTCGTACCAGAGGTGGGTAGAGTATCCAAACTCTATACTTAAGTAAAAGTACATGTACCTGCGAACATTTTTGCTGAAGTAACAATCTTAAAATTTACTCGAGTACCAGTACAAAGTATCTGATGAAAAAATTACTCTAGTAAATAGTTACTAGTTAGTTTTCATATACAGTTGAGGTCAAAATGATTAGCCGTCCTGTGAATTTCTTTTCTTTTTCAAATATTTTCCAAATGATGTTTAACAGAGCAAGGTATTTTTTTAAGTATTTCCTACAATATTATTTTATCAAAGTCTTGTTTTATATAGGCTAAAATAAAAGCAGTTTTGAATATTTTTAAAACAATTTTAAGCTCAGTATTATTAGCAATAGCTATAACCTAGTTATCAGCTATAAGTATTATTAGATAATATTATTAGTATTATCATTTAACAGTAATGGAGGAACGCTGCCAATTATTGTGAATAGTAATGATTTTTCTGAAATAAATTACTTGAGTTAAAGTACACCTCTTTAAATGTACAAAAAAACATGTTACCCAACAATTTTACTCAAGTAAATGTAACAAAGTAAATGTAATTCGTTACTACCCACCTCTGACTAGTACTTATGCTGCGTCCCAATTTGCACACTTATAATACACCCTAAAAATATGTACATTTTTGTGAAGTATTTACTTTTGAATGTATAACAGAAGAGTATGCATGCTTGGGACATACTACTTCCTCGTTAACAGATCATCATGTTGCTTATATGAGCCCTGTCAATCATCCACACATCATCCACATTTCTGTCATATTTAATTTCCTATCTTATTGGAGAAGCAGCAGCAGGTTAATCTCCCATTCATGAGTCTTTCATGCTGAGAAATCTCCTCAGGTGTAGTTAATCTATAATTATGCATTCAGGCGTTAATGTCCAAACACGTCTTTATATCGTGAATAATCGTTTCCTTGTACTTGTACATGTGTGATGACAATAAAGTTGAATCTAATCTAATCTAATATAAATTCAGTATTGTTGTTGCAGATGAAATATAACACAGAAGACATGATTTAAATATTTTCCAGTTGGCTACATATTAATTAACAGTCATTCAAACATCTTTACAGAAGCCTCTCTACTTGACTGTTGGTCTCGCGTGTCCATCATGTTCAAATATTATTTAGGACAGATAGTATGTGAATTGTGATGCAGCATTAGACAAAAGTTACACAGGAAGTTGAATCTGCAGATGGTTTACCAGTAGCTGTCATTGCACTCTTTCTGTGTAATATATTCACATTCTGCTATACTGTTGTGCTTGCTAGGTTTTCAAAGTTTGTTGGTGTATTCTCTCAAAAGCAAACCTCACTTTCATGTATAGATTGCATCATCTCTGTGTGTCTTGAATACTCACTGTGTCTGTACATGCCTGCCAGCACAGGTTTGCACAAGACCAATAACATCAACTATATACTTACAAATCTTTTAAGCAATGTCTATATGCTACTTGCTTTTATGAGTTTTGGATACAAAGTAATCATAGTTTCGCTAGACCAGTGGATGCACTGGTTCGCTAGACCTGGTCTTGGGGACCCAGTGCTCTGCACATTTTGTATTGTCATCCTTATGTGACACATGTGAATCAGATCTGTGTTTCATTAGGAGAGCACAACATAAACTGTGAGTCATAACAGAGACAAGAAGAATTGTGGGTCCCCGGGATCAGGATTGAAAATCACAGTGCTAGACAGCCCTTGCCTATCAATTTATATTGACCTTATTCTTCAATGCGAAAGTGTGCTTGTTTTTGAGATTGTTTTAGAATTTCCGATTTAGTCGCCTATGGGAGAAATGACTAGGAATATTAAACCTCAGAAAACGGTCAAACTACCTGCACTACAAACAAGTGTGTCCATGACTATACAGACAAAGTAAAATAATATAATAAGAAAATATCAATTTGCAGCATATCGAGCTGTTTTTAATGTCTAAAAAGTCTTGAGCCAAAAATATTCAAATGGCTGCGCCCACTCATACTCGAAAAATAAGGTAAATATGCTGCTATATTGTGTTTGTTTCTATATGTTGTATTTAATGAAGCTAAGTGTTAGTGCTGCACAATACATCGTTTCAGCATCAATATCGCAATGTGTGCCTCCGCAATAGTCACATCGCAAGATATGCAATGTTGAGTCTGAATTATAGTTGACCAGGAGCCACAGAACACAGAGTCACTCCCAAGTTTAACCATAATAGAGTAAAAGTTTATCATTTACATGGGTTTTTAAGGCCTTTGACTGAGCATTTCAAGAGTGTTTAAAACATTTGGGCACAAAAAAATATGATGTTTGAAGGTGTAACAAAGATGAATTTTATTAAATTATTTCTACAGGAATCTTTTTTTTTTTTACTAAGAATTGTTGTCTTGTTTCTAGTCCAACTATCTACATTTTCAAAGCAAAAACAAGATTATTTTTTCCTCTTCCATTGACAGATAAATTTGCTTGTTTAAGGAAAAACTCAATTTTGACTTAAGGGGAAAACAAAACAATATTTTATTTGATCTAATAATATTTAGACTAGAAATGAGACAAAGAAAAGCATTTTTGTGCATTGTGATTATTCAAGTTCTGTATGTGAATACAGTTAGACTTCCCAGAAAAATGTCAAATAAAGCTATTTTAGCCATCTTGTGAAACTGTATTCATATCGCAATATTTATTGAAGAAAAATAAAATATTACAATATCAGATTTTTCCAATATCGTGCACCCCTAAGTGTTCTACTGACTGTTTTAAAGTTAAAACCTGGACTGAATGCTTATATAGGCATCCTATGAATTATTCTTTACATACCTCCCATACTCCCATATTCAATTAGTTACAGTTATACTATAAGATCTGTTTACATGTGGTCACATGGCTATTTAATCATGAGGTGTAAGTCATAATTTACAGATGTAAATGACCTCCGAAAAACTTTTGAGACTGATATCAATTAATAATGGACTAAATGTATCTGGTTGTTGAAACAACATATATAAAGTTTACTCTTTCAGATAAAAAAAATAAACATGAGCGCACGTGTTAAATGTTATATGACTGTCAGTGCAAATGCATGAGCAATGAAAGGTCACAGATGACCCTTTGAGAAGTTTTTTTTTTGTTCGTTTTTTTATTTTAGAAATTGAAATTTGTAAAATGATGAATTAATACCAGTTGGGTGCATTAACAACAGAGACTTAAGGCTGATTTTTACTTCTGCATCAAGTGCACGCGCATGGTCCTTGCGGTCGCATAGCCCTCGCTGTGGTCGACGCTGACCTCTCAAAAAAATCTAGCTACATGTCGCAGTGACGCATATTGTAAGCTCTGTGATTGGTCAGCTTGGTAGCTGTGCTGAGTGTGGGTGAAGCTAAGAGCCTTGAGCCTGATGAAGTGAGTGTTTACAAGTGTCCAGTCCCGCGAAGGAGCTTCAGATAGAAACATTTGATTTATGTTTACCTTATAATAAAGTTGCTTTTTTTTAAAACAAAAAATCTGCGAAGAAACTCGACACAGAGGAACATAACCTACTGCCAGCTAGAGTTTCGGAAGTGTTATTGCAGAGCAACACATGGCACACAGAATTATAAATGCATGACTACTCGCAAGACAGGCGCCATGGGTCACACCGATCACATATGCAGATGTATAAATCAGCCTTCAACACGCACCTGTAGCCCATCTCTGTGAAAAAAGAGGAGAAATAATGGGAAAAATATAACAATTTTGTTCATTTACAAAAGTATGTTGTTTTGCTTTTAGGATAATATGTTATGCACATTTATTTCAATCTTAAAACGTTTTGAAAGCAGAATTTTCAGAATTTTGCATGCAAGATGTAATGTAATACGATTGTAATGTGTTACATCCTGCATATCAAATTATTTGAATTCCAAATAAGATCTATAGGTTTCTGTAAATAATAATAATAATAATTGTAATTGAGTTAAAAAAACTAATCTATATGAGTACTGTGAACTTACTCCATTTAAATTTAAGTAATGAGGCATTTAATGAACTCATTACCCTTAACGCTGAGTTCAAAACTTTTCAAATGAGTAGAATTAACTTTCAGTCAATTTTGAGTTAACTACACTCATTTAATTTGATAAAGTTGACTGTTGGGTTTTAGTGTATGAAATTACGTTTATTTTCTGCCACAGTTTCTTGACAGTGTATATTTTGATTTATTTATACAAAAACTTGTTTTTTCTGCATGACAATATCATAGGACCCTACTTATGTACACACAGAAATGTGAGTTGAGGTCTAATCGTAAGACTGCTATTTAAATATATATACACATTTAGGCTTTAATCCATACCAGAGCAAATGCAAGACTGTCCTCTGTGTGACAGTCTATTTGCTAATAAGATTGAGCGCACATTTATTCTCCCCAATCAGTTCTGTCCAAACCAGGCTTGGGTTATGTCCGCCATAAACAAATAGAAGAGCAAACAAGAAATTTGTGTATATACATTACATTCGTCAATATCAAAGCCAAAACTGCAACTAATCTAAGAAAATAAGATTGTCATCTAGTCATCATATGAATTGGGTCAAAAAGGTACACCGGAATAGCATGTGTTATATCTTATATCATAAAAGTGCATGGTCTAAAGTGCATGTGCAGTTTCATGTTTCAAGCTTGTGCATGTCTTGTTGGGTCATACACTGGTTTCTTTGATGTAAGCTAATAGTCTCAGCATTTTGCAGCACTGGACGTGCTGCAGGAAATGCATCAGTGTTGAAAAATGTTGTTCTTAAGCCTGCTGTGCTCATACACCTGGGGGAACTATGACTCAGGTTAGCCTGTTTTTCCTTAACCTGTGCCTCTCTTTTCTTCTCTTTCAGTGCATTATTTCATTGCTTTGTTTTTTAATATTTGTAAGCTTTGTTGTGCATTGGCTCTGTATTTTATTTTTTTGGTAAATGACTTGGAATACAGCTGTGTGTAAATGTGGTAATCATTCACCTATTCAGTACTGAGTGGTAATGATTGGTTGTCTGAAATGGAGGCAAAATATTTTTTTTTCTGATTGTACGTTCATGTTAGATCAGGGGTGCCTAAACTTTTTTCTTATGAAGGGTCACAACCAAACTTGATTTAATGTGGTTGGACAAAGGTAAATATACCAGACTCCATTACATTAAAGTTGCCATAGGTTATTTCTTATTTATTTAATATATAAAAATAACTAGAAAACATTGCTTTATATTAACAAATGCAGCATATATCTTTTTTTATTGTTATAATGAACTTATTACAGTTAAAAACAATCCTATTTATAACATAATGGATTTAAACTAGTTATACAGCACCAGTTTTTGCTTTGATTTGTCAGTTTTAGTTTTTTCACATTTTTGTGACTCAGCATTAAAATAAAATGGATTACATTAAATTAGGAATTACGATCTCTGTTAAAAGCATTAGCTTCCAACCCTTCCCATCATTCTCACAAACTTCTCAGATGGGATGGTGGGTTACATCAAAGGTTACATTGGGCCAACTTTGTCCCACTGGCCCTAGTTTGGGCATATCTTTGTTAGATTAACCCTTAATTATCCTTACCGTAGACCTTTTTTCAGGTTAGTTCACTTTGATACAGCATGCAAAGCCAATACAATTATGTTTTGCATTTCAACACCAACTGTGTAATAGTCTATTAGGGCTGGACTATTTAATGCTATTATCGTGTTAACATATTAATTAATTAACTCCGTGTAGGGACCCTGTAATTCTGAACACAGTTCATGCATAATGCTTTCATCTATTGAGCTGGTAATATGAGAGCAGTGTGGTGCAAGGACAGGAACTGAGAATTACTATGTTATGATCTCATGATTATTATTGAATGTATTGGCTGTGGCAAATAGCTTTGGTTTTAGATATAACTTGTTTTAGACTTTTAGAAAATACATTTTGAACAGTTAATAAGTAAAGAGAAAATTGCTTTAAAAACACCCCAATTTTTTAAAGTGTTATTGCACTTTAGCAGAACTAGGGCTGTGCGATTTAGGGAAAAATATTTAATTGTGTTTTTTTTTTTTTTTTTTTTTTTTTTTTTACATTTAATTCAATTAGATTTTTGTAGTCAAGCTTCAGCTCAATGATCTTTTTTTGTAGAGTGTTCGTTAAAAAAAGGAACTGAAAAGATATTTACTTTTAATATTCATTCAAATTAGATTTTTAATATTCAGAAATTAAACACTAATTTTTTCTCTAGAGCAAACAGTAAAAACAAATAAAATGACATTACCTCTCTGTAAACAACTCAAATTACATAGATAGTGTAGCTTAGTATAAAAAAATATATATATATAAGAATACAATCATCTGCACTTTCCTGCTTGCTTTTTTTTTTTTTTTTTTTTTTTGTAGGCGTTGCTCAGTTGGCTAGTAATACTGTCACACACAGACGTGAGTCACTCATTTGCTCTTGCGATTTAGCTAATTGCAACGTTTCAGATCAATTTTGATTAATCAGATGAGCAGATATTGCGGATGTGTAAACGCTGATTGTTTTGAAAATGTGATAAATGTGAAACTTGAACGTGTTTAGGAAGTTTAAAGGCAAGCTTAAACATTCACACTGGTGGAGTATGTGAAGTATTATATATATATATATATATATATATTTATTTATTTATTTATTTATTTATTTATTTATTTATTT
>CAIGQZ010033024.1:5088771-5101868 GCA_903798205.1 Danio tinwini
GTGTGTGTGTGTGTGTGTGTGTGTGTGTGTGTGTGTGTGTGTGTGTGAGTGAGTGTGTATGCGTCTTTGGCACATTCAGGATGGTTGTGATTAGGGTTTGTGGGTCATTGCCATCAAGGCGAAGCGCTTAAGTGTCTTAATCACATGAATCAGCCCTCTCTGCTAGTAAATCCACCTTACTGGATCCTTAAGACCCACCTTTCTTAAATTATTTTCATAGTGAAGAGACTCTGGTGGGGACCAGGGCAATCCCATTGTCGTAGGTTAGTAGTTCCTAAAATAGGCTGGAGTAGCAGTGATTTGATCATTGTTCTGCTGTGGTGCCTGTCTGATCTGGCATGGCACAGTGACTGACATGCTCGTGCTATGTGATCAGTCCTGTGCATGCCACTCATGTTTTTCAGGATAGTTTAAGAAGATTGCTAGCTGACGTCTCTTTGATTCCAGGAAAGTGGTTAATAAATAACTGCTGACCAACCCAAACTAGACAAGGTATGACTTGAAATGAATCTAAAATTGGTCTTGTGTGTTTGTGGACAGGAGAGGCAATGAGAGTGTGGTTGTAGGGTAGTGATGGCATCAAGGCCAGGAGGAACTCTGGGACCTTTGGTACCCCATCAGACCTGTCCTTCAGTTGAACAATGAAGCAGCTGCATTCCTGCCACTCCAGACACCACTGTGCGGAGAACTCTGAAAGCGGTGGCATTGTGCCCCCACCATCATTGTTAGGTCAGACAAAGCCTTTTATCAAAGCTACTGCTTGTGTACACCAGGGTCAGTGCAGGGCACACTACAACCCCACTGCCCACCACAGACCTAAATGCATAGAGAGAACAGTACCAGGTGAGGGGCATCTGTAGGACTTGAGACTGGGTAGATGATAAATATAAAGATAGACATATCAAGGGGCTTTACTTCATTTTATTCACTTGGTATTATATGTATTAAATCAGGAAGAACCAAATGTGCAAAGCAATCTTACTTTTTGGATTTTGTGCTAAATAGGATGAAGATAAGGTATTAATAACAATACGAAGATTATGACCAACATGGTTATCGCTCTTTTGTTGAACTTGGTTGCTTGTGTTTTTCACACACCACCTATAGACAGATTTCATGCGGCCGCCATTTTGAAAGTGAACGCTAGGCTGAGGTGGGAAGAAACCTAGAAGTATCACCTGGAGTCACACAGGAACAGGGATATTGGCATATTGCGTTCCTGGCTGTATATCTTATCAGTAAAGAGAAAGTGACACAAATTTATCATCTCACCCCCTTCCGAGTGACCCGAAGGTCCGTTCTGTATGGATAGTGAAAATAAAAAGGGGTATCGGACCTCATTTTCAGCTTAAGTTAAGGGATATGGCAGTTAGCCTAGTTAGCTAAAGTTTTCTTTTACCAAACACACATTTTAGATGCCACTTATCAAACTCAAGTTAATGAACCGGTTCTTTTAGTATATTAGAGTTGTCAAAATATTGAATTTCGGTACTGAAAAAAAAAAATGTCAATTTCCTGCTAATATTTAAGCACTGTTGAGTGCTTTCTAAAACACCACTCATTTGCCATAGTATTCACCAGTGTTCAACAGAAATGACTGATTGGCTGAGAAGGTCCACTGCACAAACTGCACATCAGTTCACTGCACTTCAACAGTGTTTACCGAGTGCAAATGCAGAAAAGCAATCCGCTGATGACTCGACTGATCTTCACAGCTTTAAAACGCTCCAGTGTCTATTGTGTTTGCACTCTGTGAAGAGCGGTGAACTGATGACCTTCACGGCCAATCACAGTCATTTCTGTTAAGCAGTGGTGAATACTATGACACATCCATGGTGTTTAAAGGTACTGCATGTACGTTTTTGACTCTTCTAAAGCAAAAATATGTGTGCAGATATTTAAGAAACATCCCAAGTGAACATACTTGTTTAACTAAAGAACAATGCTGAAGTCAGATATTCTGCTTTGAAAATGTTTTTTCCATGCCAGAACGCTATCTTTGTTTCGGTGAATCTAACCTGCATAATGCCAGTTAAGCCAATTATAATTCAGCACTCCGGGTTGCCTTGTTGGAAAACAGCGCATTTCATTCATTCATTCAGAAAGACTCTGAAAGCATGCGTCCTTGATCGAAATGCGACAGTGTCAGTGGACAGTATCAGATGTCGAAATGAGACCGATTCAGTTCCACATGAGGTTATTAATTAGCAAATAATATAAATATTACAAACGCGATCAAGTTATATTGTAACCGCATGTCCTAACCAACACGCTTTGTGACGAGATACGCAGTGATGAGCAATTTTGCACCAGACGAAACACGATAGAAATTTAAATACAGCCTTTCAGAAGCACATAATATGCACTCACTCATCAAACTGTAAGGTTTAGAGTCTATTTAATACATGTTAACCCTCTTTAACATCATTAAATGTAGATGCTGAATCACTCATATGTGCTCTATAATTCAATTTCAAACGATTTATTATATTTTCAAGATCTGAGGTGAACTATCTGCTGCTGCTTTCAGTATATGGCAATACATGTTATGTGAAATGGCATTCAAACTCACATTGTTAGCATTTAGCACTGAATAAAGCACACAATGTTTACCTAAGGTGATCACTCTCATAGGTTTCTGTTGTTCAGCTGTGAGAAATAGAAGGTGTTGGTTAGAACCAAAACTCTTCTTAATATGGAAAAAAATCTCTCTATAGCGTCGTTGCTTTTATTTAGAACACAGTTTAAATCACTCCTGTACTCCATCTGGCAACCCGCGCTTGCATTTATTTTGATCAAGGAGTGCAATACCTAGTTCAACCACTGGATGTCAAACTTGCGTTCTGCACCTTTAAGAACGCTCTCAACAATGCTTAAATGTGAGCGGGAAATGGACATTTTTAAAACTTCAGTACCAGGACAACACTGTTACAGACAACATAAGGGCAGGGAAGCATCACCACTGTTTACCTGGTGCCATGAACTGAAGCCTAGGGGGACCCTTAAGTGTATTACTCTTAAAGAGATTATAACTTTGTTTGATGCTTAATATGCTTTTAAATGTTTAAATTAAACTTAACCTAATGATATTAGGGTGATGTTTACACCACATCTGCACTTTGAAATCTCTGCAACAGCTGGAGGTTTGTAGTCCACAGCATGTTGTTGCAATGTTTACAGTGCTGATCCTGTACTTCTGGGTTTCTTCCCACCGCAGCCTTGCTTTAATTTTTTAAAATAGCAGCCATGTGAAAATAAGTGTATAGGTGGCAGGGAGAAGCAGTGTGTTAAATCCATCTAAATCAGCCTTGAGTGTAGGCTTGTATTTTAGAGTAGAGAATTGATCCACTTTTAAAATTCCTAATTATTCGTAAAAAGGAGCAAGACAAATTAGCTGTTTTCTATTATGACCTAATTTAGGATCTCTGCCACTCTCTTGATTAGCAAATTGTTTAATTTGTTGATGATTCTCCTTTGGTCATGATGAAACGGAGCACCTCACTTCATCGAAGGGTGATCTTAATGACACAAATCGGCTCCCCATGCCAACACAGTGCAGCTTGTCCAACGGCATCTGGACGAATTGGTGCCACCTTTCCTAAACTCTTCTACTAGTGAAAGAAGAGACTCCCGCAGGGTCATGGGCAATCCCACTGTCATAAGCTGGCAGAACAGCTCCTAAAATAGGCCAGGAATGAAAGGGAGGCAGCAGCGGTTTGGTCATTGTCCCACTTATAGCTGCAGCCTGCTGTGGCATCACACTATGATATGCTTGTGAGGTGTGAGCAGGGTGTGTGGTGACGCACATGGAGTTTGGTGTCCATGTAGTGACGCAGATGGTCTTGAGCTGCCATTCACATTTTAGGGCAGAGGATGCCTGCATTGGATCTCTTCCATTACGCAAATGAGGTTAATATATAACACATCAATGGCCCAAACTGAAAATGCTCAGACCACCTTTATCTTGATTTGCTTTGCGTTTATGCAGAAGTAGGGGTCGCTGATATTGGCTTCATTTTCGATCGTATATTAGAGAAGTTATTATTATTAATTAATTTAATTTGGCAATTAGTTTTATATTGTATGGAATGGCTATCTTTTCATTTATTCAATGGTGTTTCAAATGATCCATGGAAGATGCAAATAGTTTCCAGCTCTGACTTAGCATGGGACGATAACCAGTGTGCGAATTATACATTGGCAATCAGGAAGGTCAACTTTTTTGTTAATATTATTGTAGTTTGTGTAATACAAGCTTCAGTCATTTATGCATTTATTTAAATTACATCTAATTTATTAATAAAACATATTCAAGTGTTCAGTGTTTTGAGGGATGTTTAGTGTCTGACCTACAGTATTGTCAAGCAGTAATTAGAGGGGTTAATCCCCCCTGTAATTCGCTCCCTGACGATAACCGTTTTCAAGGTATACCTATAAAAATATATACTGATTATACCATTCCTACTGTATATATATAATTTTAAAAAAAAATTTACATTTTGTTTTTAGTACAACAGTATCTTCAGCAGAAAATATATCCAAGATTCTGTTTTAAATTGTAAAGAAATCTGTGCTTTTGAAACTAATGAAGACAGCAGAAGTCATTGATTTTTTTTTATTATTATTATTTAGCCTGACATGTTTACTGCTTCAAAATATTTTAAAAATAAAATAAATTGTGTTCAAATGAGGACAAAGTTTTTGTATTTTACCCACAATATATTTTAGAGCAGTAATCACAATATCGTAAAACCATGATATTTTTATCCAAGGTTATCATACTGTCAGAATTTTATACAGGCCCATGCCTAGCTCTGGCTATATATTTACCAATCCCAAGCTTTTAATAGGCATAGTTTAGCAAATGTTATAATGCAATATTACAGTAACGCTTGTGGATTATGTAAAATTCTGAACTGGCCTGCAGAAACCCTTTTTTGAGCTCTTAGGCTATATCAGATAATGGATTCTGTGTGAATGGTTAAAATGTAACTTTATGTTTTATTTTTTATTTTTTTGAGCCGATAGCCTCATGGGAAACTCATGTTTGAGTCCTGGCTCAGAACCTTTCCTGATCCATTTCCACTTTTCTTCCATATCAGTTCTCTATTCTGCCCCATCTCTGTGAAGGAGAGGTCCTCAACCCTGTTCCTGAAGATCTAACCTCCTGCCAGCTCCAACCTTTATCAAACACAACTGTACCAATTAATTAGGACCTGAAGCAGCACTTGATAGTTATAGATAGACGTGCTTGATCAGGGTTGCAACCCTGGAATCTGCAGGAATGACGCCTGCTGTAAAATAAACAATGGCAAAAGCAAATCTTTTAAAATGTGTGTATATTTTTTATGTATTATATCTTCTGTATATATCTTAATTTGTGTGTAAGAGTGTGTATGTGAAACTGGACATTCTCAAATTTGAAAACTTCTACAAATACAAGATGAGGGTGTACTGACTTTAATAGATTGTTAAAATGAGAGTGTGGTTGTCACTGTAGGGTAATGATAGCATCAAGGGCAGGAGGAACTCTGGGACCTTTAGTACCCCATCGGACCTGCCCTTCAGTTGAACAATGAAGCGGCAGCATTCCTGCCACTCCAGACGCCACAGTGCGGAGAGCTCTGAAAGCGGTGGCATTGTGCCCCCACCACTATTGTTAGGTTAGACAAAGCCTTTTATCAAAGCTACTGCTTGTCTACACCAGGGTCAATGCAGGGCACACTACAACCCCACTGCCCACCACAGACATAAGGGGATAGAGAGGACAGTGCCAGGTGAGGGGCATCTGTAGGACTTGAGACTGAATGAGGGGGATAGAAGGATATCCTTTGACAGGACTGATAGTACATGAGTCTGGGTAGAGAATAAATGCAGTGATATGTATATAAGCAGACCTTGTATGCAATACGATGTATAGCCTCTTTTTTTTTTGCTTGGTAGAAATGGTTTTGGTTGTATGTTCCTGCTAAGTGTTTGCAAGCTGTTACTGTACATTTGTATGAATGAAAAGGTGAAATCGAACACTTTGTGAAAAGCTTAAATGTCCTGCCAGTGTATTTAAATATGCTCACAATCATAGTTCATTCAAATGTGCTCACATTCATAGTTCAAAATCAAGACATTCTTTCGAATCACAAATTAAAATATTTGAATAAAATCTGATCAATTTAAAAAGTCTAATACAGTAGAGTTATATGATCCAAGTCTTATGAAGAATGATTGCTTACATTGGTCTCTTTATGCTGCTGTGTCAGTGGTCAATCTGTGACATGTTGCAGTCATTTCAAATTGACATCATAAGTTGTTCTACTCCAGTGACTGTTTTTCGAGTTGTATTTTGAACATTATATTTTAACTTCATTCAGATCATCAACACATTAGCAAAGAGCTCCATTAACTGAACCAGAGATGGTTTGAATTTGGTAGATACCTGTAGCTTAGTTGTGCTTTTATTCTTTTTCTTTTGCTTCACTATGTAATCAGAAGAAAGTAAAGCAGACTGTGACATAATAAAAGCTCTGTTGATTTCATGCTGCATCATGGTTGTTTCTCATCAGCAATCACTTGAGTCTCGTTTTGCTTTGCTTTCAGCCTTAGTCCCAATCCCAGTTTTATTTTTGTACCCCCTCCCCTTCCCCTTGGCCTTTGAAATGAGTGTGAAGGGGAAGGGCTTCAAAATTTACCCCTAAGAAATGGGACAGCACTACAACACCTGCACACGTCATCATATGTCATCACAATCTCTTAATACTTATGAGATCAGACGATCACGACTGCTGTAGTTATTCCAGTTGAGATATTTTTTGGTACTTATTTTCAGAAAATTACTGAAGGCATCTATTATGTTATCAAAACAAAATAATGTGGCAATATGCTCGTAGCTATACTGTGCATTTACACCATGGCTATATTCATCTATGTAAACACACCAAAAACAACATTAACATTATACCAGATGCTGTAAAGAGGTCATTACCAGCCACTAGACTTTTCTGACAGGGTATTTGAGTGTCATTGAGTGTTAGATGTGAAAGTATGTTGTAGGACTACTATACAAGAGTTATTATTATGGATTATAGATATAAAAATTTAGCAGTTTTTAATCGTTTTTTTTTAAAAGCATGACAGTAAACCATGAACGCAGTTATAAATGTATTAAAACATATGCATGTCTGTTGTAAAAATTCGTAATAATGACAAAAAATACTAATTTGTGCATCTCCTTACTATTGTGTGCAGCCATGCTGCTGTTGCTGTTAGATGGTTTATTCTGGTATTCTTACCCCTTGGTTTCGAGTGTGGTCCTGAAAAATCTCAGTTTCCTGTTCCCCTTACCTTACGTCTTTAAGCTAAAGAGAATTGGGGCACCCCTACCCCTTCATGTGAATGCGCAAAACGAGGCTAACAGCCCATTCACATGGGGTTAGCTTCAACGCTTCCCATTCACTTTGAATGGGTGACGTCAGGCGTTGCCAAACTGCATTGTGGAGACGAAAGCGTCAGCTAATCCGATCACTGTATGCAAATACACCAGCTCAGACAGTAGCCGATTGCTGACTAATTTCATTGGCTGGCGCTGCCATGACGATCGCATCAGCCCCAACTTCAGACACGCCCTCTGTCAAGCGTTGACGCTGAATCCCTGTGTGAATGGGGCGTAAGAGTAAGGGCTAAGGGGTAGAATTGACATTGGACCTTACTCTGTTTCATACTAAAGTTTTGAATACATTAGCTCATACATAAACAGAAGTCCGATAGAATGTAGTGAAGTTTAAACACTCTTATGTGTTTACACTCAATTACTGCTTCAAACTACGCCTTTGTTCGTGGTGAATATACACCCTGCAGCAGTGAATATTACAGTTATAAGCACAGCTCTTAACACATTACATAGAGCACATTACAATATGTAAACAGTACTTAATATTTAGGAACAAATAAAGCTTTACAAGTTACATTAATGTCTTCATTTGTCTTTCAAAGCCTAAAATAAAGTCTTATTGCTTAGGAATGCTATTTGTAT
Source organism: Danio tinwini (assembly GCA_903798205.1). Lineage (NCBI taxonomy): Eukaryota > Metazoa > Chordata > Actinopteri > Cypriniformes > Danionidae > Danio > Danio tinwini. Next base: position 5,096,798 of record CAIGQZ010033024.1, read on the forward strand.
GATGATTGATATTGATATTGATTGATTGATTGATTGATTGATTGATTGAATTTATTTTAATTTTTTGGATGGGTGAGCTGTTCAACATCTGTATGATCCATTAGTTTGCATGACTCCATTAGTTCATGGGTTAATTCTGCATCTTTTTTGTCTTTCTCTCTCACAGACTGAGGACTGTCCCGTCATGCTCCTGCAGAAATGCCGGTTAACAAGAGAGCCCAAGCACACAACCATGCGGCACAACAAGAGGATCCAGAGTTTGATCTTAATGGACTTTTATGGTTCTTTTTATTTGTTCATGTGCTGTCTCAGAGCAGATCCTTATGTTCTGTCTTGTATGAGTTTAGTGCTTTATTGTGATTCACATCACAATTCTTTTGTTCGCTGCGTAAAAAGGGAGGTTCATCTTATGAAGACACCACAATCCGCAAGTCTGGTCTGGGCAGGTGCATGCTGTTTACTAGCATCATGCCGCATTTGTACAAATTCTATTTATTTCCCATAAAGATTTCAGGTGCAATTACAGATTTTAGTGTTTATGTTTACCGCTTGCTTAACCGAGAGAGCACTCATTGGCACAGTACAGACTACAGAATGGATGTGACAATACAGCATTAGTGTCTTTTTATTATTATTTTTTTTTACTAATGTCTGTCTCCGGTTAGGTCCTCACTCAGTATTTTATCTTCAGTTTTGGACTGTCAAAGCCTCCTGTTTGTTCTGTCGTGAGTGTCAATGATGTTTCAGTCTGCTTGGCTCCAGGTGTTTGTTGCAATGTGTTCTTGGCATGTGGCGCAGCCCAAACATAGGCTTTTCGTATCTCTATCTATATTAATTTTTGACCAGCATCTCCTCGTCTTTGCCAAGAGTCCAGTAGAGAGAGAGTGGGGTGCAGGAAAAGAGGGTCTATTCTGGGACTCCCCACATGAAATCTGCTGCAGTTGCTAAAATGCCACTAGGATGAGCACAGAGTTGGTGATTTATGTCATCCAAATAAATCTCAATTAGTTCTCGAGTTACGTTTTGGTACCTACAATAAACTAACTGTAAGGGGAACTTTTCTGCGACTTAGTGTGAACGAACAGCACAACTTGAAAGGTACAAAAGCCCAGTTTTGCCTGTATAAAACTTTATGCATGCTCTTGAAAAGATCGAAAGGTCTGGTTCAATCAGCAACACAAAAACATTTCATTTTAATGTCTCAAATTTACATTTAATATTTTAGTAATACAAATCCGCTGCTCTTTGTTTCACGACTCTTCTCTCAGTATTACGTTGTTCATCAGGCAAGCGGTACAGTTCATCCTTTAAACTCTTTATTTTTTTAGTGTTATGCACACTACTCAATCTTAAGGTAAATTATACTGTTTTCCTTTTTGTTTTTATATTTTCTGCTTCCTGCACATTGTTTTAAAAGGCAAATTAAATGTGAAACTTGTGATGAAGAAAACAAAATACAAAAACAGTGTATGGTACAGTCTTTATTATGCTCTTAGCGGTACAAAAGTGAACTTTGTCCTCTGGTAAAAGGACCCATTCTTCATGGAATTACCAAAGCTGAGTATTAACTAGCACAGATTGGCTATTACAACTCAATGCTTTGCCTAGTGTCCCAAAACTCCATCTAAAACTCCAAATTGCTTTGTTTTTAATGGGACTTTAACATAAAAAAGGTACAGGTTACTTTCTTGGCTATTTTAGAATGATATTTGTAACCGAGAGAAGTTTTAAAGGGTAGTTCTCCAAAAAAAAAAAAAAAATATCTCATCATTTACTCCCTCTTAACTTGTTTCAAACCTGTTTAAGTTTTTTTTTTGTTGAACACTAAAGTAGGCATTTTAAAGAAACCTGTAACTTTCAAAGTATTTGAATTGTCTTACTAAGGAAGTCCGCTTTCTGCAAAATATCATCTTTTGTGTTCAACAGGAAAGAAACGCAAAATTACTTGAGAGTGAGTAAATAGTGAATACATTTAAATTTTTGGATGAAACATGCCTCTAAGAACTACACTGAAAGGTATTCTGGTAAGACTTTATTTTGATGGTCCCTATTGCACATTTTGTTGACTACAAGTTGTAATGCAACTACATGCAAATTACTTCTCATTTGAGTATTAGTAGACTGTCTGCTTAATATCTGCTGGTACTGCTCCTTCAACAGACATTGAACTGACTATAAGAAACTTTGTAAGTACATGTCAACTTACACTAACCCTAACCTATAGTTTTCTTATCTATTGACAATTAGTTGGCATGTAGATGTAGCTTAAATTCAACAAAATGTGTTAAAGGGACCATCAAAATAAAGAGATACCGATATTCCTGTCAAACATAAAAGCCAAATTGTTGAACGACACACAAATGTATTTTAATATTAGCCTTTTGCTTATGTATATGACCAAGCTGGCTGCTTGTTGCTATGATTTTCATTGAATTGACATCTTTATGAAGTAAGATTTTTTATTTGGAACTTGATTCAAGTGATTACGTAGAATACAGATGTGCAGTGGTAGAGCATTACAGGGATCATTCATCCAGAAATGAATGTTCTGCCATCATTAACGACATTGTTCCAATCCTGAATTAATTTCTTTCTGCTTAACACAAAAGAAGAACAGTAAACATTGGTGAAGGAAAGAAAAAAATTATGGCAACCAAAGGTTACCATCAACTATTTAGTCATTCAAATTATTATTATTTATTGTTTTTTTTCACCCAACAGAAGAAAGAAACTAGTAAGCTGTGGAACAATGGGAGGGTGAGCAAACGATGACAGGATTTACATTTTTGTTTGAACGTTCTATTTTATTTTGATTTTTTTTTTATTTCTCATTTTCTTTGTTTTAATATCGCTGATCTTTATGGGATGTTTTTTAAAAGGCATTAAAGGCAAAGAGATAGGAAATTTGTGCGTCCCCTTTGCCATTCATGTTTTGTCAGACCTCACAAGTATGTTTTGGTACATTTTGTGTTCCATTTGTTATTGTTTTTAAAGTCTAAGCCTGACTGAAGGCAAAGTTCAGTTGTGCAGGTCAGTTCTTCAGATTAAGTCTGAGAGAAAGTACAAAAAAGGAAATTTCTATGATTGTGTCCATGTGTACATACTGATGCTTTTGATTTATCTTTTTTTTTCTCCTGCAGTTGATTGAAATGTCCTTTTTCCTCTGGTGGGAAAAAGAGAACGATAGCAGGCAAATCATTTGAGCATTGCTTGGTGTTTGTATTTATCTCTCTTCTCTTTTTTGCTTTGAATAGAGCTATTGCAATAAAAAAACGTTCTTGAAACATGTTGTTGACCTTTGATGTTTGCTTCAGAAAACAGATTCAGGTCAGTAACATCCAGTGACCCTTCAGTTTAGTGTAAACATGACATATTTGGCAGGATTATGAAACAAACTCTCTGCATATTTTTGTTTTTTAGCACTAAGAAATACATCTGAAATAATGCATTAGAAGTCACTTTGTTCTTCCCCAAGCTTATTTTTACAAAATTATTTAGTACACAGAGTAATGGTTAATCTATTTGTTATTCAAAAGTTCTATATACTTGAGCAAAACAATAGTGGCCAATAGTTATTGAGGGTATAAAAAAAAATCTGTGTACAATTCATTTTATCTAATGTATTCCTTTATATACAGAGAGTGCAGAATTATTAGGCAAATGATTATTTTGACCACATCATCCTCTATGCATGTTGTCTTACTCCAAGCTGTATAGGCTCGAAAGCCTACTACCAATTAAGCATATTAGGTGATGTGCATCTCTGTAATGAGAAGGGGTGTGGTCTAATGACATCAACACCCTATATCAGGTGTGCATAATTATTAGGCAACTTCCTTTGCTTTGGCAAAATGGGTCAAAAGAAGGACTTGACAGGCTTCGAAAAGTAAAAAAAAAAAGTGAGATATCTTGCAGAGGGATGCAGCACTCTTAAAATTGCCAAGCTTCTGAAGCGTGATCATTGAACAAGCGTTTCATTCAAAATAGTCAACAGGGTCTCAAGAAGCGTGTGGAAAAACCAAGGAGCAAAATAACTGCCCATGAACTGAGAAAAGTCTAGCGTGCAGCTGCCAAGATGCCACTTGCCACCAGTTTTGGCATATTTTAGAGCTACAACATCACTAGAGTACCCAAAAGCACAAGGTGTGCAAGACTCAGAGACATGGCCAAGGTAAGAAAGGCTGAAAAACGACCACCACGGAACAAGACACACAAGCTGAAATGTCAAGACTGGGCCAAGAAATATCTCAAGACTGATTTTTTTAAGGTTTTATGGACTGATGAAATGAGAGTGAGTCTTGATGGGCCAGATGGATGCAATAGTATGATCCTGCACAACTGGAGTAGCTGTACGTTCAGGACCGCATGTATAGGACCACATTTCTAGGACCCTAGTTTTTTGCGGCAGCGCCACCTACCGGTTTGGTTGATATAGTGAAACTGCATTTCTAGGACCATGGTTTTGTAACAGCGCCACCTGTCGAATTGGATGAATTAGCAGAAACTTCAGCTTCAGGACTGCCTTTCCAGAGCCACCAACCTGATTAGATGATACAGTGAAACTGCATTTCTTGGACCATAGTTTTGTAACAGCATGGTTTATGTAAAATGCACATGAGGTTAAATGAGGTTAAAGTGTGAAACACCTGCTTTGAGTAACCATTTACATTAAAACAAACACATTTACACCTAAAATATAAAAGAAAAATGTTGTTTAAACTTTACACAAAAAAGCTGAGTCCCTAAAAAGTCTTATATTTCTTAGAAAATACTGTATATTTAAAAACTAGCTTAGATTGAACTAATTAGCTCAGTATTAGGGAAAATAAATTGAAATCAAGTTAGATCAGCATTTGCAGTCATAATTTAAAACCAGAATGTAGAGAGTCAAGACACAAGAATGATTCAAGAATGTACGTTTATATAAATATCCACACACTCATTGTTGCATTAATGCAATACAACAGCACAAAAATGAATCAGTTTAATCAGTTGCAGCATTCAGACTGGCTGGCTGTAGACTTCAGCTCCTGTGAATGAGAGAGAGGAAAAGAAAATCAAGTTCAAGTTA
>CAIGQZ010033024.1:5102268-5147452 GCA_903798205.1 Danio tinwini
AATAGCTAAAACTAAAAACAAACTAAAAACTACTTCCAAAAATATTCAGCTTTGATATTAATGAGTTTTTGGGTTCATTGAGAACATAGTTGTTCAATAATAAAATTAATCCTCAAAAATACAACTTGTCTAATAATTCTGCACTACCTGTATTTCTAATTGTGTCCACTGTATGTGTTGTACAGTTACTTATGTGATATTTAATATATAGTGGTGCAAATCCTTTGATCAGAGTTGTCCTAAATCGTTGACGCCAATGGCGTAGTGGTTGGTGTGTCAACACATGCACTCCGGTGCTTATGGTGACCCGAGTTCGATTCCCGCCTTGAGGTCCTTTGCTGGTCCTTCCCCTCTCTCTGCTCTCAACGCTTTTCTATCGATCCTAGCCATTAAAGGTGAAAACCCAGAAAGAAATATTTAAAAAAATTATAATTAAAAAACAAAACTATTGAACATTCAATCTTCCCTTGGGACAATTTTGAAGAAGTTTTTTTTTTATCCACTTTACATGTTGACTGCTATTTTCTTGCTGGTCAAGTAACATTTAAACATAGAAGACTCAAAGCACCAGTCCTTTAAAAACAAAACCAGGTCAGATTAGATAGTTCAGACGCAAATGCTTATGAAAGTAAATGCAGGAATATTTAAAAATTTGTTGAATTTAGTGGATTTCCTTTTTTAATTAAAATGATCCAATAATTATTGATTGTTAGTATGGGTTATAGAACACACCGGCTAAACATTACTTAATGTAACTATATAGCAATACAATATACCCTAAAATTGTGTCGGGCATAATTACAACAAGAATTGAATGACACCCCAAATGAGTAATTAATAAATTACATTTCACAGCTATCCTTCAAGCACTGTAAAAATATCCGTAAATTAACGCTTATGTGCCGTTAGGGATGTTTTCGTCAACTCTGGGATGATTTTGAGTCTTAATATGGTCATAACTTTTTCTGTGTTTCAGTTAGTGGGATGATTTTTGGTGACATCTTATTTTGACACATATTTTAGAAAATGCTTTACATTTTTTTAAATACTCAACGATACAATCTGTGAAAATTACTAGCCTTTTATGTTCAGGATCAAAACGCCTACTGAATTAAACTGCTGTAAAAATGCAACAGATTAATATTTTTTTGCATCTCTTAACCTCAGTCCTGATCAAAACTACTAAATTGCTTAGAAAATTACAGGATTTTAACTCTTTAATTGTCAAATTCATAAATGATGTCACTGATTTGGTGGGAATAAACCACACAAAACGACGTATTTTCAATATAAAAAGTAATTGTGGACTGGATTTTTTTTAACCTTTTATCAAAGTCTTGGACATGTGAAACAACATTGGCTTTGATGCATCGTTTTTGATTGATTTTCATTTTTCTCTCCCTAATTTACCGTTGGCTGTTTTTGACCCATTGACTTCCATTATAACCACATTTTTTAATCATCTTTTAATATTGGAAAAAGGTGACATTTATTAACATTTTTAATAGTTTGATGTGATACAGGGTGTCTGCGAGTTCTTAAAGTCCTAAAATGTCTTAAATTTCAAAAACAAAATTTTAGTCCTTAAAGTCCCGAATTCACTGAAATACTGTATTGTGTTGTAGGTCTTAAATCATTTTAAACAAGTCTTAATTTCCCGCTGTCCAAGTAAAGCTACCCAATCTGGCTGACACCCAATTGCCTATAATCCATCTCAAAACTTATTTTCTTTATATTTAAGTTTTTTATTGCAAAGAGATCCAATGCACAACAGCTGTTAGACATTTTACAGCAAATTCTCTAAATTATGTTCCCTAATCAGGTAAAATAAATAAATAAAGCAACACGTCCCTTTACATGATCTTCCATTAATACAAAAACTATTTACAGAAGTTACCAGGCATTGGAAAAAAAAATCATGTTTAGTCTAAAATTGCATTCATAATGGTCTTAAAAGGGTCTGTAAAAGTCTTACATTTGACTTGAAGAAACCTGCAAACCCTGTGATATATTGTCTAATTTGGTGTTGTAAATTATGATACAACCTGGTAGTTGCCAGTACATTTTTTGTTATTTTATAGACTCATAATACAATTTACAATCGTAAATAAAACAAAACTGTAAACCTGTTAATTAATAAATATTTTTACATTGCACTTTAGGTATTACCCATTATTCTAAAGCATATTTTACAATTTAATATCATTTATTTTATGACTTCATTATTTTTTTATGCATACACAAACACTGAAATATAATTTCTAATCTGGCGTCTCGTCTTTGACCCATGCATCAAAAAGTGCACACTTTAACCCTTCCCATAAGTCCCGGTGGGTTCAGAATGCTTATACCAGTAAGCAGTGTCAGTAAGAAGCTTGCGGATATTAAAGCGGATAACTGACCACTGCAAGTGAACTTTGCAGAGGGGCTCGACTTCTTTCCCAGAAACTCTGATCTTATTTCCTCATGAGCATGCAGCAAGACACTTAAACTGGGAAACTATTATCTCCTTAAGGAGCTCACACCACTGCAGATCAGAAATCCACCAACACAAATAGTAATGTCTGAGGATTGATACCATCCTTATAAACAAACTAATCATGTTGTCTACTGTTGTTCCACATATAACGATGCCCTTAATTGGATTCTCAGTATTTGAGAGTAAACGTTTTGGCACAGCTTGCTAGTGTACAGGACAAGTCCACTATGCATTGTGCCTGATCACTAGTTGCAGCTCTCACTAGCTATGTTTTCATCCAAAGATGCATATGTCTATATATCTGGCCCAGATTTGGCATAAAGTTGACACAGCAGGCGTTCATCCGGCACTGGCATACAGAGTGTGGGCCAAACATGGCCCAGGTTTGGCAGAGGTGGCACCAGCTTTAAGGTGGCACACAAGACATGGGCCAGATATCAAATGTAGTATTTGGCCCAGATGTAAAAAATGTATATGTGGGCCACTTTTAAAATACGTTTAAATTATTTGAGTAAAGAAATGTTCCAATACACAAAGTCATATCCATCTTACTGTTTGCATCTTCTAATCCTTTTATTTTAATTTAGGAAATGATCATGATTGAATTAGTTTTATTATTATTAATTATGTTTTTCTTGTGTGTTGAAAAATAACTAAATTTAACCTACATTACCTGTATTTGATTACACAAACTATTATTTTACAAATGATTTTATTGACCATGACAACTACAGTATTAAAGCGCATAAAGAGCAATGCTTCATAGGTTTATCAATTTCATTGCAATCGTGACACACCAGGTCTGGCTTCCAGACAATGGCCAGGCATGGCCCAGTCAGGCCCAGTTATGGGTTATTAACTTGACTGAGACTTGGCCCACATATGGTCCATGTTTGTCCCTTCTGGAAGCTAGACTTGGTCCACTCATGTTCCGTAATTCACTTCACCATGTGGCTAAGCAAAAGCTGATTTTGTGAGCCAGAGAAATTTTGCTATGTGAGGAATATCCCAACACATTGAAAAAAATTATCATATAATCATTTGATTTACTAAATGTTTATTTAAGCTAATAATTCATATGGGTTGAGTTTAAACAAACAAATGAAAATTTGTAATGTTCAACTTAATTAGTTTGTTTAAATTCAGCCCATATAAATTGTTTGAAACTACTTTAAAAAAAGAAGAGGAAATCTAATGAACCATTTTATGCAGTGCATTTGTGATTAGGCACTGTTTTCATCAAATTATTCAAAGGGAAACAAATATAATAATAAAGGTCATGCTTTATTTTTATGGTCCGTTTGTTGAATGTAAGTTATATTGCATTCTTCAAGCCAACTAATAGTTAGGGTTAGTGTAAGTTAACATGTACTTGCACAGTTTCTTATAGTCAGTTAAATGTCTGTTAAAGGAGCAGTATCATATAGATAGATATTAACATCTACTAATACTTAAATGGCCCATCAACATAAAGTGTTACCATAATAAAATGTCTTGCGCCTCAAAACGAGTTTCTGGGACATCTCAGACTTTTTGGAAGCACAACATCTTTGGGAGGTAATACAACCAAACTACTTTGATGACGGTCTTGGTTAAGGGATTTTAGAATTACCAAAACATTATTACCCTCCCATTGCTGTGATTTTGCAATAACATGAGCTGTTAAAATTAATTGCAATTAATTTTTGACGCGCATGCTGTAATTATTTGGTAAATGTGTTTCCATTGCTTATGTGCATTTTTTTTCTTACTGCATAAAAAGTCTATCCTACTTAGTTGTGCGCAAAAGCTTTTTATGCACAATTTTAAAAAGTAACACTTTATTTTGATGGTCCATTTGAGTATTAGACTGTCTGGATAATATCTGCTGGTACTGCTCCTTCAACAGACGTTTAACTGACTAAAAGAAACTTTGCAAGTACATTTCAACTTACACTAACCCAAACCCCAACCATAGCCCCAACCTAACAGTCTACTTATAATCTAATGAGAATTAGTTGTCATGTAGATGCAATGTAACTTAAATTCAACTAACAGACCATATAAAATTTATATAAAAAATAAAGTGTGACCCTTTAAAGTTTATGCGCATTGGTGTTTCCATTCCACAGACTAAACTCTCTGTGTATTTATTATACAATATATTGTTTCAAACCACTAAAACATTAGCAATAATACAATTCACAATCCTAATTTAAATTTGTTTGGTAAAATTTCTAAATTTTATGCTCATTTTGGCTTTCCATTGAGCATGTTTAATGCGATATTCCAAAATACACAAAAATGGGTCAGTTGAAACAGCTATTGATATCATTTGGTTCAAAATGCAAGATTCAAATGATGTTGCTGAACCTTGACATTATGTAAGATCATACTCCCTTCTGAGAATGTCAAATCATCATTTTAGTTAAGTTTCACAAACTAATTTCGAGAGGAGCACGTGATATGATCAACTACATTACTACATTAACTACCTTAGATAGCCTATCAGATCATTCCAAAACTACTATAAATACCCTTCCTAAACTCCATTCATTATCTTCGTTTTTTTTGGAAAACCCTCCCTCCCTCCCACTATCCTTCCCTTATCCTCTTTTATGATCGGGCAACATGGTGGCTCAGTGGCTAGCACTGATGCCTCGCAGCAAGAAGGCCACAGGTTCAAATTATAATCGAGCCAGTCGGCGCTTCCTGCGCGGAGTTTGCATGTTTTCCCCGTGTTTGCGTGGGTTTTCTCCGGGTCCTCCGGTTTCCTCCCACAGTCTAAAAAACATGCATTGTAATACAGTCATAAGCACTTAACGCATACATACATAATCTATCAGATATTGCCCTGAGTTTAAGGGGGCACTTGAGTAACACCTGATCTCGTATCCCTCCTAACGCTCATTGACCAGGCGGGAACCTTGGGCTCATCTATCTCTGAGCTCAGGGTTCTCTCCCGGGACAGCATGCCAAACCTGCTATCTCAGTTGAGCATTGTCTAAGTGTGAACTCTTGAAAAATAATTCATGCCATTTTACCCAATCAAATAAGCATTATTTAAACCATTTACTGCTATGTTTGCATACTACGTGAAATCAAAGACAGAGCAATGTTTAGTTTTTATATGATAATTGAGTGATTAAATCATTAACTCGGTTGGCTTGGTTTGAAACATTTAATTAACTGAGGACTGAAATACCACTACTACATACTCCACTGTCCACACAATTGATAAAAAAATTGCCTGGAAATGTACCTTAATAAGATTTATACTTCCATTGGGACACCTTATTGGCCTATGAGCACACAAGAGGATGTTGTGTTTGAAGTGAGTTGTACTTCAAGTAGTTAAAATGGAGGTGTGAATTTGGCCACGTTCTGCTTACAGTACTGAAGGCTGGTACAGTGTTTTCCTTTTTATTTTCTATCATATATGAAGTAGATTAGATTAAAAGCAAGCGCTGCAGAACAACTTTTCCTTCATCGAGTGCTTAATATTGTGCAAGTTCAAACATACAATCAGTCTATACACATTTGAAACACTTGTAAAGTGAAGTCTATTATGGTAAATCTGAAAAAAACATTATGGTTAATTTAAAATTTTACTGTACAGAATAAACCCTTGTTTTTAGATGCTTCCAGCCAAGTTCAGACCTACAATATGCGTGCCTGAATAGAGCTTGACCTGGTCCCTGTCTAATAGGTGGTGTTATGTTAACTGATAGAGTAATGGTTAGGATTAGCCTACAAGGATAGGAGTGTTTGGAATGTCAAGCTCCACCTGTTGCATCTAGCTGGATGTCAAGCTCAATTCATGTTTCTAGGATGACCTGCTCTACAGTCTTCATTCAAACTCAGCTCTTATTAATGCCAGAGAAGTGTGGAAATTGATGCAACTGTCAATGACAACTTGTAGTAGGATTTCACTCAGATTACATTCATATGCAGGTTGTTTCAACTCGATTTTGGGTTAAATATACCAAAAACCCAATTTGTTTTGTTGCTTACATGTTTTACATGAATTTAGGTTGAAATAACCATTCATTATTCAGAAGTAAAACCCAATTCTTTGTCTATCAATACAGATATTTTATCAATATATTACAAATCTTTTAAGACAGCTATTGCGAGCAACACTTTTTCATTAATATGTGTTTTGCAGAGATCTGATTTTTTTTTACTTATTTTAGATAAAATTATATTTAATACATCTGGTTAGAAGACATTTCCACCAATTAGATAACTTTGACAAACAAATTACTACTAAGACCCAAATCCAAATGGCACCCTAAATCTTCATGGGCATCCTTGAACCTGCACTTTTGTAATGTAATTCTTGTTGTAATAATAGTTGGGTTGAAGTTTGCTCAGGGTTGCAGCAATGACACGACGAGCATGTCCATTAAACCACCAAAAATAACAATCTATTCTTTTACAAAACATTTATCTTCAGCATTTACACTGTTTTTCAAAGCAGCGTCTTGTATCACATTCTCATCCAATTTGTGTAACTGCAGCATCTCTGAACACATGATCTAAAGCTCAGATTTAACTGGATTGCTCATTTCACCCCAGGGCGACGTGCAAAAAAAGATTGACACTGGCAGACAGCACACATATATGTCTGCAAGATGCTTTTTAAAGATTGCTGGGTTTGGAAAGCATGTGCTGAGTTCGAATTAGAATTTTTTATCTCAATTTATTTATAGAGGATAACCACCATTGACCAGTGTGCTGGAATTAAGGATAGAATGGAATTAAAGGAATTAAGACATGATTACAAATAAAAGCTGCAAAACATAAAAGAAAAAACATTACAAATCATAAAAATGATTTTAACCAAGATTTAAAAATGAATAGTGTTCGAACAGTTCTGATTTTCACAGGTAGATGGTTTCATAATTTTGGAGTAGCTATGGCAAATGCTCTATCACCTCTAGATTTTAGTCTACTTCTAGGAACCACTAAGAGCCTTAAGTTGACAGACCTAAGAGCTCTTGGAGGTTGGTGTTCATTCAACAGATCAGTGAGATATGAAGGTGCTAAACCATTTAAAGACTTAAAAACTAATAAGAGAATTTTAAATTAATCCTGTATCGGACAGGCAGCCAATGTAATGACATAAGAACAGGGGTAATATGCTCACAATATGCTCGGGCACCTGTTGGCTGAGGTTTTAACCATTTGTAGGCTTTTTAAAGAGGACTGATAAATCCCCAAATAAAAAGAATTGCAATAGTCCAGTCTCACGGTAATAAACGCATAGATTACTCTTTCAAAGTTAGTAAAAAACAGAAAGCTTCAATTTCACTAATGTTTGCAACTGATAGAAACTTGACTTTACAGCTTGATTGACTTGCCAAAGCACCCAGATTTGGTGTACTGTTTGGTGTACTGTTTTACTGTTTGGTGTACTGTTTTACACTCATTTAAGGACATCTGTGCTTTATCATCCAAGAGGCAGTCAACCACTGGGTCTGATCCATACTTGATTCCATTTCAAATGAAGATATATTTAAGTGTCATCAGTGTTACAATTATAACTCATACCATACTTCTCAAATATAGATCCAAGTGGAAGCTTATACAGAGTAATTACACAGGGGCTAAAATAGAGCCTTGGGGCACTCATTGAAATTTGGTAGTATTTTTAATGGAAAAATTCCTGTTTGTAATGTAGGATCGAAACCAATTTAGGGCTACTCAACTGATGCCCACTACATGCTCTAAGCGGGATAGGAGAACATTATGGTCTACATTATGTAAAGCTGCACTCAAAACTAAAAGTACCAGCGATATGTGATTTCCAGAGTCAGTGTCTAAAAGAATCTTTAAACACTTTTAAATGTAAAGTGGAATTAAACTTTCTAAAGCCAGATTGGAACAGACCAAATATTTTCTAAACAATCATAAAGCTTTGGAGTTGTTGAAGAGCTACTTTTTTTGAAAGTTTTGCTAAAAACAGAAGATTACAATGGACCAACTATATTGATCTAAGGATGAACCAGTAGGTTTGAGTTGATAATCTTTTAAAAAGGGAGTGAAATAGATAAACAGACTAAACACACTTGTATATTTTTAATGATCAGGATGTAATGTAATGTTATGTGTATTAGGGGGGTCTCTCCACACCACCACCAGTGTGCAGCATCCACTTGACGGATGCAACGGCAGCCACAGGACAATGGGGGTGATTGGGAGGCCATGATGGATATAAGGGCTAATGCTGGGAATTTGGCCAGGACAACGGGGTTACACGCCGAGAAGTGCCATGAGATTTTGAATGACCACAGAAAGTCAGGACCTCGGTTTAACATCTCATCCGAAAAACAGCACTCACTGACAGTGAGTGTCCTCTTCACGATACTGGGGCATCAGGGCTGCAGATTGAGCAGCCCCTGCTGGCCTCACTGTCACTATTTTCAATAACAACCTAGCTTTCCCATGTGGTCTCCTATCGAGGTACTGGCCAGGCTCAGCCCTAGTGTTGGGCTACAGGGTGATATGGCATTACATGACATGGCATGAGGATCATCAGTAACAAGTTGAATCTCAGATTTCTTATTTCTACACTGACAAAGACACGTACAGCCGGGTTTAAAACGGCATTAATAGTTTTAAAAAGGGTTGTTGGATTGTAATTATTTTTGTCTATGAGATTTGAGCAGCTAGCTTTCTGCAACTCTCACATGGTCACCCACTGAAGCTAAGCAGGTCCGCACCCAATCAGTACCTGGATGGGTGACCACACGGGAAAGCTAGGTTGCTGCCAGAAGTGGTGTTAGTGAGGCCAGCAGGGGGTGCTTAACCTGCAGTCTGTGTGAGTCCTAGGGCCCTAGTATATTGAGGGACTCATATACTGTCAGTGAGTGCCGTCTTTCGGATGAGACATTAAACTGAGGTCCTGCCTCTTTGATGTCATTAAAAATCCCAGGATGTTCTTCGTAAAAGAGTAGCAGTTTAATACTGGCCAAATTTGCCCACTGGCCTCTGACCATCATGGCCTCTTAACCATCCTCATATCATAATTGGCTTTATCACTCTGTCTCCTCTCCACCAATCAGCTTGTGAGTGATGTGGCCCAATATGGCTGCTGTCCCGTCATCCAGGTGGATGCTGCACACTGGTGGTGAATGAGAAGTTTCTTCCCAATGTGTAAAGCACTATATAAATGTAAGAAATTATTATTATTATAACTAGTCTGATTTGGCTACTCTCAGTTTGTCTTTTTTCCATTTCTTCTGTCTTAATGTACTGTACATGTGGTGTTATAAACCCAAACACACCCCACACATAAACTACCAACCTGCACATTTCAAAAACTTCAGGTAGCCTTTAAAAGTAAACAGCATCTTAATAACATCACAAATATATTGCCCATTTTAGTTAATTTCTTAGCAGCATCCAAGACAGTGATGGGGTTGCGATTATATTGTGATTGTGAAAAAGTATTATACTTAGTCTACAGTATTTGTCCTTGTATTAATAGTTCTGCTGAATCTCTTGCCTGATGGCAGCAGCTCAAACAAAGAATAACCAGGGTGAGATGAGTCTCTTTGTATGTTCTTGACCTTATACCTGTACAGTTCCTTCAGTAAGGGAAAGTGATCTTCTGGGCAGTGGTGATGACTCTCTGGAGCTGCACATCGATGGATTTGCTCTTCAGTGTTTGCACTTTCAGCAGTGAAAATTAACCCACACTAAATTGAACTTCACTCTGAAAACTGGACTGAGAAAGTTTCAATGTATTAAGCTGCCTTCACACAATCTACATTATAAAAGCGCCATAGAAATAAATATGAATTAAATTGAATTTTCTGTCCACAGCTGGCAAAGCAAACATGTCAGGATGCTCCCCACACAGCAGTTATAGAAGACTAACAGCCGTTTTCTAGAGAGTCAGAGTATATTAAGAAAATGCAGTCTCTGCTGGGCCTTCTTAGCAAGAACTAGTGTTAGCACTCCATGTGAGGTCCTCCTGGATTGTATCTCACAGGAACTTCTGGTATAAAGTTAGCCACCGTCTCCATATGGTCCCCACTTTTATTCCTCCTGCAGTATTCTACAACCTGTTTGGTGATGCTGATGATTAATACAATAACCTACACTGCAACACAGAATCCGTTGGCCATTTGCTATTAAAAGAAGGATCAGCAAAGACTACTAATGTATGGGACTTTGTCAGTAACTGTTACACAGTTTATATGGACCAGTTTCTTCTTCCTTCAGAACATGTAAGCGTACATAAAATTGTTGACTCGTTTTCTGTAGTTTGCAAAATATGTATTTAATTGTGTGTTGTAAGTTGTAATCGCTCCGCACGGCTTGTAATCACGTATCTATCATAGATTAGCTCGTACTGTCTCTCTCAGGTTAAATCTGTATGAGGCTATTTCACATATTGCATCCAAAACCACGTTGAAAATGTGACACGTGCTTCTTCCTTTATCGATTTAAATTTGTTTTGTGCTTGCAATCTCCTGCTGTTTGCTGTTGCTATCAGCTGTTCCTACACATTAGCGTGGTGTGGTCAATTTTCAAAATAGGTATTAATATAATATTTAATACTTTTGCCATTGTGTGGATTAATAATGAATGTGCGTCGTTGTTATTAGTTGGGGTTAGCGTTAAGAATAGAGTATATTCTGGTGTTTAACTGCACTGCTTTAATGCACTCCTGCATTGGGCTCACATATATACTCTTTGCTCTGACTATTTCTTGGGCATTTCTCTTAGTTTCGCGCTGAATGCAGTCGACCAATCAGACTGGGTCATCAGACCAATCACTGCAGATTAGCCTCACACAAAGGAGGGGTTTGGGAACAAATGATTCACTGAACAAATCATATGGGAGTCATTGGGATAATTAGGTAAAAATAAATGCATATTATAAGACAATGAAAGTGTTTTTGACCTTGCATGCAGATCAGACTGTTGTTGGAGACCCCCAAAACCAAAATATGACCTTGTATAATGCATAATAGATGTACTTTGTATGAATATGTCACAAAGTATGAAACGATGAGCAATTTTGCAGCTTGTATGTTTACATAAGTAGGCTTATTTGCAATATCGTGTTTAAAATGTAAAGTTACCCAAAATTTTGATTTCTTGGTGTCTTGCATTTACAGCTGTGGTGCTAATATTAGCAGCATCGGCACTCGTGCTTCTACCATATCACTTGATTAGCTTCGAATGGCAGATCTGTTTTAGATGACTGAGTCAGTGAAATTTCTCAAAGCATTTCAGCAACCTTTGCTTTCTTGGCTGCAGCACTTACGAAGGGAAATCCACCTCTGACAGACGTTTCTGCATCATTAGGAGCTGAGATTTCTCGAGCCTGCAAGCTCATGCCATTTCAGTAGCACACACAGTATGCGCATGTAGGTTGTATTAGGGCTTAGGCTGCAAGTGGATCATGAGCTCAGTGGCAACATGTGAAAGTTTACGTCAAATTCCACTCGAGCCGAGGAGTATCCAGCACTCGAGGGATGTAGTATTTACCACTAATGCTCATGTTTCAAAACAGACATGGGCAGTGATTCCTTTTTAAAGCTCATTAAGGAAAAGGTTATTCACTAAATCATTCAGGGGCATCTGATATGCCCCTAGAGGGCAAATTACCTAGAAATACAGCCTTGACGTATACATCATTCCCTGAATCATTCCATAGACACAAATAAACACAGTTAATCCAAAGGCAGACTGACTTCAATGGATATTATCAATGGTTAATAGCGTTAATATTTCAGATGTTACAGGCCTTCTGCTATTAAGTTTTGCTATCTGTCAGTTAACGTTAAAGGAATAGTTCACCCAAACATGAAAGTTCTGTCATCATTTACTCTTGCATCACTTGCTCCAAATTTGGATCCTTTATTTTGAACACAAAGTAAGGTATTTTGAAGAAAGCTGAAAAGCCATTGACCTCTATAGTATTTGTTTTCCTTACTATGGATGTCAATGCTTTTCTTCAAAATATCTTCCTTTGGTTCAACAAAGAACCCATAAATGTTTAAAACCACTTGATGGAGAGTAAATAGTGAGTATAACTTCATATTTGTGTGAACTATCTCTTTAAAAACAAAAAACAATCAGTTTCACTCCAAGCTTTAATCATTCAAGACCACCATTGACCCTTGTTTTGGTTCTTCTTAGGAATAACACCACTTAAGTAGTTTTTCTAAAGAGCTTGGCTTGGCGGCTGCCCATTCTGTTATTGGCTGCAACAAAGACCATTGTCCAATGGCAATGGGGTCACTGTCATCTGCTCACTGATCCTATTGAGAGCTTAGCTGTTGCCAAATATCAACACTCAGATTGTCAACTGGATCTTATATGTACTATTTAGATCCTAATAACCTCTCCTAAGCTCATAGCTTAGTCATTAACCAATCTGTCGTGGAAAACAAGCACTTTGTTACAGTCAGAAATAGCAGTG
The DNA here is from genome assembly GCA_903798205.1 of Danio tinwini. NCBI lineage: Eukaryota > Metazoa > Chordata > Actinopteri > Cypriniformes > Danionidae > Danio > Danio tinwini. The sequence goes on from CAIGQZ010033024.1 coordinate 5,115,174, forward strand.
AGGTGTAGGGATGATAAACTAACTGAAAATAAAACAGACCAAAAACATTATTGTAATGATTTTTACACCCACGTAACTGTATTATCAAAAAGAGTGTGGCTGTAAATATTAAATCATTGGGCCTTGTTGTTGGGATGGCTACTTTTGCAAGATCAGAAAGGACAATAAAGTCGATGAAGGGCGATATTTGGCACCTTCAATGCCCTTATTTTCCTTACCGAAAATAATAATAATGTTCCTTGCATAAATGAAACCATTATGCAACCATTCCTCATTTAAATGATACCATTATCAACATCTGTGCCCTGCAGATGTGGCACTTATTTAGATTGATGTGAATTTTATAACTGGGATGCTATGCATACATTTACACTCACTCAAAAAAAGAAACATGGTGGTGCAGTGGGTAGTACGATCACCTCACAGCAAGAAGGTCACTGTTTCAAGCCCCGGCTGGATCAGCTGGCATTTCTGTGTGGAGTTTGCATGTTCTCCCCATGTTGGCATGGGTTTCATCACGGGGAGAACATGCAAACTTCACACAGAAACACCAACTGACCCATCCAAGGCTTGAACCAGTGACCTTCTTGCTGTGAGGCAACAGCACTACCTACTGCGCCACTGCTATTTTATGTTTGTTTCAAAACAAATTCTAAATTCAATTGTAGTTTACAGCAAACCAATAAATGGACAAAAATTCTGACCACACTCAAGATGTAAACTTGACATAGCCTATGTCTCTTGTTTCTAAAACCAGGCGCCTTATCACACCTAATTTTTTTAGGTCAGCAGGCCCATGGGCACTTAAATGAGAGGGGTCTGGATGCAGACCTGGAACAGTGCTATCTGAGCTGCATCCAATGCTTTTTAATAGGCTCACCTAACCCCACCCCTAACCCTACCCCTTACATTGACATCACTAGCTCCATTGAGTGATTGTGTCTGACATTGCATCACTGAGACGATGCAGTCTTAGCTTGCATCATAAAGGCTGATTCCAGGTACTATTGACTTAAATGCATTTGCTATACAGAGCCACGCAAACTATGAAAATGATACTTGTGCCATGCTGACACTTAAAAAAATAATAAAATACTTGCGTTGCGCTTGCTCCTCATTGTGCCCGATGTATGAGAAAAGGCCCTCAGACTTAATAATGGTTAAACTTATTCTTCTTCTAAGACAAATTTTTATATGCATCGCCTTCTAAACCGTTCAAGCTCAAAACTAACTCCAAACCTCCAATCAGTTGAATCAGCTGGACTCCCAAATTTGGCTTGTCACCGATCTTACCTTTACAACTGCAATTTTGGGGGGTTGTGCAGATAACTGCTTAATATTATTAGATATTGTGATTTTTTTATTTATTTGCTTGTTCATCAAATATATTGTGTAAAAACAAAAACACAAAGGCTGTGGATCAAATTATGGAAATTACTGTTAAAGGAAAATTACTGATTTATAAAATCTAATATTTAGCCTATAAATGTAATATATTTATTCTGAAAAAGAAACTTCCATTTCGTTGGTAAACAACATTCTATTCTGTGTTCCTTTATTAACAAATTTGTATATATTTTTGGTTAAACAAATCTGTATAACATTTACAAATTTGTTTGCACAGATCTGTGCAAACTTTCTTTTACAGGATTAGTTACATATTAAACAAAATTTGACAGCACTTTGTGTATTGAATAAAAAAATATATATAAAACCGTAAATTTTATCTCAAAATAAAAAAAACCCAATCAACCAGTCAATGCAGTGCGTTTAGCAATGGAATTGTGTCAGAAAGTCATACGTTTGTTTTTGGATGACTTTAATTTGGGGGAAAACGTGCATGCATTCAGTTAAAAGAAGAGGTTGTGTCTAATGTTTTGGGTAAGTGAGGTTTTAAAACTTGTAGGTCAAAAAATGTACAGGTTCTAACCAGATTTACCAAGCCAGCCATGGCTTACATATCTTCCAAGTCTATCGTTAAATTTATCTCTCCAGACAGCAATTTTCTTTGCATTCTCTTTCTCACACATAAAGTTACCTTAAATGTAATAATGAACAGGATGTTGTAAAAAAATTAATTGGACTTAAATTACTGACACTATTAATTCTTTGGTATATATAAAAAAACAGGTAAACAACAAATTAGTGTTTGAGATGTATTTTTGTTTTTATAAAAAATACTAACATTTTAAATGCCTTTTATGAAAACCATAAACATCTGAAATGTTTTAAGATTGTACTCCTGGAGGTCCTCCTCTTATTTATTTAAATACACCAAGCCGGGGAGGACAACATCACTTGTCTAATCCTTGACTTGATGTGAGTTCTGATGATACAAAAGTATAGAAAGTAGTCATACTGCATAATAATAAAAACAACAACAACAACAACAACAACAACAACAACAACAACAATAATACACATAATATTATTAAAATACCTTTCATTTTAAATATATTTTAAAATATTCTACAAATTGTTTATTGTATTTTATATTTAAACCATAAATGAAACTAAAGAATAGAATAATATATTAGGTGAAGCATCCCGCGTGAATGCAATGATAAATTGTTGATTATTGTTCATATTGAAGTTAGCCTACATCTTGATATAGACCTATGATTAACAACAATGCATTGTAATATTACAACACCCAAAAATGTAGTTAGCTTTTTTACTTTGAATTCTCATTGTCAGAATGCAGATTTCTGTATCATTCTAAAAGTGATACATTCAAATGAAACACATATTAATCTATTTTAATCATTTATATTTTTAGTTGTTTTTATGTTTTATTCTTGTTTCTTTAAGGCTACTCTTGTTTATAAAAAAGCACATTAAATTCCCATTGTCAAAGTTGTATGAAATGTGATATATAAATAAACTCGCCTTGCCTTGAAAGCTGCAAAACACAGCCTCAAAGTAGTCTAGAAATGATCATTTAATGAGTCTAGACACTTCTTTGTTAACACATAATACCGTGAAAAACAATATGTATGCTGATTTAAGCCATTTTAGGACAAAATTAGTTTGGTATAATTTACCCGGCACTTTTATGTATACAGCGACCTAAGGTGGTTAAGAACATGAAATTGACTTTCTTTTCACAGTCATCCAATGCAGCTAAACCATAAGCCTAAACTGGCCATATCATGTTATGTTTCTACATGATCAAGTATTTTAAAATAGGCCTGCAATTTAATAGGCTGCTAATTTGGTAACACTTTATAATAATAATTACACACTAATCAGCTATTAATCATTAGCAAATAGTTATAGTTTATCATTCAAGCATTAACTTTACATGAATGGACCTTATAAGCGGTTTATAAGCTACAAATTTTGTATAACTTAAAAACACACGTATAATATGCTTAATGGTTTCATACTTTGTTAATGATTAAAATTTTGCCACTAAATTATGTGTTGCATTGTTTACAAACCAGCCATTGAAGAGTAGTTGGTGTTTTTTAAAAGATCAATCAGAACTTATTGGATTAATCATTTATTTAAATGAACATAGATATTGTTTTTCAGGCATTAAGTAATAGTTAATTTGTATGTTAAATGCTTTTATAAGGACACATCGTGTGAGGCGGCGTACTTAGGGCACGTCGTGTGAGGTGGCGTACTTAGGGCACGTTGTGTGAGGCGGCGTACTTAGGACACGTCGTGTGAGGCGACGTCTTAGTTAAGACATACTAGACACGTCAAATTTTATAATTTTTTTAAAGGATTTTCTTATGTACGTCACCGCTACGTCGCCTAGGAAAAGAATGGTTTTTATATGACGTCGCCGTGTCGTCACCGCTACTTTGACGTCTGTCCTCCCATTGACTCCTATTTTGAATTCAACACGTTGAGGTGGCGACGAAAGGGTCAACAGCTCCTCCTTTTCCATGTAAAGCCGCGGTCACACTGGGCTTTTCTCCCCCTAGACTTCCATTCATATGCACGTGAATGCGTCAGACCAGAAACGCAAGGTCATGCGTCGGAGTTTCGCAGGTTGCTGCGGTGCAAAGTTCAAGCTTGGTAAACTCTGACCTGCGAAATCGCATCACTTGACTGCGTGAGACCAATCCACAATCAAAACATGACTTCTCTGAACAGAAATTTAAAACAAGGAGCAAACGCTCACTATTTTTAATGTCTATTCATCCCGCCCTTTTTCACAGCACCGTAAAAGTTTCAGCTAAAAGCTTGAGCTTGCGAAATTCTGTCGTACGGCGCTGCAAAAAGGGGGGGGATTAAACAAGATCAATAGACATTAAAAAAAGTGAGCGATTGCTGCATGCTTTAAATTTCTGATAAGACAATTATGATAAGATATATTATATATAGATATATATATGTTTTTTTATTTAATGGGTAAACTCCAACCCGTCCAATCCCGGCTAACAGCCCCTGCGGTTCACTTCTCCTCGCGCGTAAACATCACCGCTGTGCTCGATTATTATTGGCATTGATTTGCCGCCATACCTATTATGGGTTTTTGAAATTGACCTTCCATGTAGTGTGTAACACAGCTCTAAGTGAAGTTAAATATCCAACTAAAGCTTAAATCTAAAAGTGGACAGTTTTCAAAAAAAAAGTCAACTCATAGTGGTTTAAATGAATCGCCTTGATAACGAGTCTTTAGCCGTTTCGGCCTGACTTCGATACAAAACAATGGTTACGCATGCAGACCCACAAAATTTAAACCTGCGGCCCCGACCATTACCACAGCAGCAAGGACAAACAGATCCTGAAGTCATGAGTCCTGAAGACGCTGTGCTTACCTGGATATTATTGAAAGTGTGAGGGAAAGAAATGCTTCAGTAATCTACATGCTTACAATGAACTTTCAGTACACAGCTCATGGATTAGTTTCTTCTTCCATTTTGTTACACCAAATTATGTAACCATCATATTCTGTGACCGCTGTTCTCAATGTTTGGCTTGAACTTGCTCCCAAGACAGGCAAACAGCGTACATACTGTCACGTGATTGACAGCACACATTGGGCACTCAAGGGCACTAAGCTGTTTGCATTTAAAGAACATTACATTTTTCTGTGTGAAATACAAGGGATTTTATAGATCCTAGTATTAAACAGTTCATTCCAGCGCATTCACGTGAGAGTATGTATGCTGTGGGAGCAAGTTCAAGCCAAACAGTGAGAACAGCGCCTACTGGGGTCACAGAATATGATGGTCACAGAATTGTTAAATAAGGACAAATTATTAGGTACAAGTCAAACAAAGGCACGCTGGACATCGGGCTGGTGCATAGCACTGGAAAGGCGATGGGAGCCTGCAAAAATAGCTTGTCAGACCCCCGATCTGGGGATGTGATCTTTGGGCAAAGCAGAGTACAGGTAAGCCCTGAGAACATAACATTTCAGCAAGAGGTGCCACAGCAATGATTGCAAATAGAAATTATCTACAGCTGAGAAGGGAGAAAAGCTGCAAAATGAAAGATAATTAATGAAATCAGACCTGGCCCATGACACATTTCAGAAGTGTAAGTAAATAGCTGCCTCCTTGTTTTCTCTAGCTTGTAAAGTATGCATTTAATTGTGTTGTTACTTGTAACCGCTTGCACTGTATCAGGTTAACTATATATTCACATATCGTGTCTAACGCCACGTTGAAAACGCGACGCGTGCTGCTTTGTTTAAGGATTTAAATGTGTTTGTGGTGTTTAACTGCACTGCTTTCGGGGGTGAGGTGTCTGAATAACACTGTTGAGAATGGGGTACTGTTTACTGTGGTGTTAGTAAGTTTACTATGAAGCGTGTTTTGGGCATCTGCTGCGATCGGATCCTATACTAATGTCGGCGACCCTGGGGGCTTAATAAACCCCGCTGGGCATTTTACTGTCTTGCGCTGAACGCTGTCGACCAATGGAAACAGGCTGTCATTGGTCCAATCAGCGCAGATTAGCTTCGCGCTAAGGAGGGGTTTGGGAACAAATGAATCGCTGAACGATTCATATGGGAGTCGCTGGGATAATTAGGTAAAAATAAATGCATATTATAAGACCATGAACGTGTTTTTTGACCTTGCATGCATATCAGCCTGTTGTTGGAGACCTATAAACCTGAAATATGACCCTTTTTAATGTATAATGGGGCTCTTTAAATGATTTTATTAGAAATTAGTTGAATCAGCACAATTCTTGAGGTTTTTTTTGGGACAACTTAATTGTTTTATGTTCAATCAAATAAAATTTGTAAAAACCCTTAAGTTAACTTAATTGATTTGCAGTAGGATGACATGAAGGGATTGTGTGGAACCCAGCATTTTTTTACAGTGCTAAAAATTATTATTTTTTTATTATTCCTTGCATTTACTAAATTTTTCAAGTTAAGTGGTTTTAAACTATTTATTTGGGCTGAGTTTAAACAAAGTTGAACATTGCTAAATTTCATTTGTTTGTTTAAATTCAACCCATTTAAATTGTTTGCAAAAGTTTTGCTGAATTTTTTTCAGTGTACTTTACAACTAAAATTGCACAAATAATGGTAAGAGATTGTTTTAAATGATAATAATTAAAAATACAAAATATAGAAATATGTGACCTTGGACAACAAGACCAGTCAATAATATAATTTTTTAAAATATTTAGATTTATACATTGCATAAGAAATGTACAAAATGCCTTAATGGAACATAATTTTTGACCTAAAAGTAAAAAAAATTTCATTTTGACCCATACAGTGTATTTTTGACTTTTGCTCAACATATACCTTTGAACTTAAGATTTAGTTGTCTTTAAAGTCAAGGTTTTGTGATCCAGGGTCACATACAGTATGAAAAGTTGGAAATAATAAAATGCTACTTTTAACACCTCGCATATTGAAAGCTTATTTTACTTTTTGAAAGTGGTTCAAATATAACTCCATATGTTGGCGTAGGTTTCCTCCGGGTGCTCCGGTTTCCCCCACAGTCCAAACACATGTGCTACAGGTGAATTGAATAAACTAAATTGGCCATAGTGTATGTGTGTGAAAGAGTGTGTATGGGTGTGTCCCAGTATTGGGTTGTGGCTAGAAGGGCATAAGTTGGCGGTTCATTCTGCTGTGGCGATCCCTGATGAATAAAGGAACTAAGCCGAAAGAAAATGAATGAATGAATGAAAACAGTCTGGTGCCATGACTGGATGACACATCATGCATCTTATTGTCTATGCAGTGAACAGGGATCATGTTGTCATCTGTACATTAACTTTTTAATCATGCATTTGTTTACCCTGAATAATTCTTTGACCTCACTAGTCACAGATTTATTGGGGGTCACCACAGCAGAATGAATCGCCAATTACTCTGGCTATTTTTAAGCAGATGCCCTTCCAACCACAACCCAGCACTAAACCCCCAGTGCTATGATACACACTCTCTAAATCACATTTATTCAATTCACCTAGATCACATATATTTGGATTGTGAAACCCACGCTAACACAGCGAGAACATGCAAACTTCACAGTCACAACAGGGACTCCAACCAGTGACTTTCTTACTGTGAAACCTTCTTGCTTCTCTTCTGTGATCACTTGAACCCCTGTGAACAAAACCAAAACCTCCTCTTTTCTCCCCAGCCTTACCACATGACAACCCCAAACTGAATGTGCCTCAAACCGGTGAGTGGGCTTGACAAACTGCACTGTAACAAATGATAAGATCAATTAGTGCTGACAGCATATGTTTTTAGGTCATTGCAACTTATTGAATTAAGTTAACCATGTTATAACTTAATTTTATAAGTTACACAAACTGTTTTAAGTTAGTTTACCATAATATAAGTTCAATGGAGTCATAAGGTTAATTTGATTCAGCTTAAAAATGTAAGGAAACCAGGATTTGTTTACAGTGTAGCTATAGAAGACACTCCTCTGACACTTGCACATTTGCACCAAACACGTTCTTGCTAAAAAAACCCCACTGGATTTATAAAATGTGCTTCACACAGGTGAGTGGGCTTGACAAACCACCTGTAGAAATATTCTTCTCTCTCTCTCTATATATATATAAAAAAACATACTCTAGCATCAAATTCTCTAAAAACTGTCAGTTCCTTTGTATAATTAGCACTTCTTGGGTGTATTGCCTCTTCTTGTCGAATTGCTGAATGCCTCAATTGTAGGTTGCTTTGGACTTTGGTTTTTCTGCCAAATGGCTAAATGTAAATGTAAATGAGACGACATTCTTAACCACTGTGCCGCCCTTCCTTGAACTCATTTATTGTAAATGATTCCTTGTGCAGTACCAATGCAAGTGACTGCTTTATGAACTGTTTTTTGAATCAGCTGTCTCTCACAATACATTCAAAAAGGATGAATCATTTGGAAAAGGCACTGTGTTGTTTTGTAGATGCAGCAGTTCTGTTCTGACCAGGGGTGGATTTAGTGATTTGGGGGCCCTAAGCAATTCCAGCCATGAGGCCCTACAGTCATAAAATGCAACCATGTCTTGGGCCTTATTGCATCTGGTGTATGACAGGGCCCTAAATCTTTGACTGCTAGACTATTCCATGTTTGAGGGTGTAAGACAAATATGTCATTCATTCATTTTCTTTTCGGCGTAGTCCCTTTATTAATCTGGGGTCGTCACAGTGCAATGAACCGCCAGACAAATATGTATAGATGTAATAATTATATAAAAATTGTATTTGATAGAAAACGATGTTATAGGTATAATTTCAACTTCTAGGTATTTTTGGGGCCCCCAAAATTCCTAGGGCCCTAAGTGGCTGCTTACTTTGCTTATTGGTTAAATCCGCCCCTGTTTCTGACTAGGCATGGGACGATAACTGTCTTCAAGGAATACCGCGGTTTGGAAAAGTTAAGGTTTTTAAACCGCCAAAAGTTTCTGCTATATCATTTTTAAGGGATATGCTTTTTTATTTTTTGTTTTTTGTAGGACAACAGTATCTCCAGTAGAAAAAAATGTCCAAGATGCCGTTTTAAATTGTAAAGAAATCTGTGTGTTTGAACCCATTTAATCCCATCGGTCTCAATTGTGACCACACTTTTTGCTTGCATATTTTTCTGTAGCATTAAAAAGCAACTCTTATTATAATACACATGTTCATATATAATGAAAATTTAAGATGTCTAAATGAGTTCAGGGCAGGTCTAACATGATTGGGTAGTTTGGCCATGTAACCATAAACATTAATTTCCTAGTACTGCCATCTGAATGGAAGGATAATGTCAAAGCCCATAAATGACAGGTAAGTTTTCTAACTTCATTTTTAAACAGGCAATACATCTTGTGCATGCATCATCATTAAAGGTTTATCTATACATAGATATTAAAATTATATTATTACATTTTTTTTTCTGTTGTCAAACTGCTGATAATTGAAGATGGTCAAAATTCATATGTCCCCCATATGTTATTTTGTGTCAGTCTGTGACGGTAGCACAACAATTTTTTCTGTGAGAAGTGTGCCAGGCCAATGCACATTGAGTGCTTCAAGAAGTTCCATAATGTCTAGGGGAGTCATCTAATCTATAAGTTCAATGAGTTCAACCAGCACACAGTTGTGATAGTTTTGTAATAATTCCTCCATGTCTGAAGATGTCATCTAATTATCGAGTTCCACACCAGCGCACATTTGGTGACTTGGAACACAATTGTGACTTTGTTAATGGATTTGTATTTATGTATTGTTGCATGTTTCTAAACATTGTTACATGTTTCCTACAGTAGGCTCATATTTTATCATTTGTTTATTTATAATTTTTTTAATATTTATTGCTTAATTTTTATATATTTTTTATTCATTACAATGCTACCTAGATAGCCTTTGACAGAGATCGACATTTTGTTTTTAGCGTAACCCTTTGATTCTTTCTTTTATTGCTGAGCTACAAAAAAGACTACTGAATTTAAATGATTCAATTAAATACTGTAGATGAATCAGACTTTTCCCAGAGATGGGTTGCGGCTGGAAAGGCATCCACTGCTTAAAATCGTGCTGGATAAGTTGGCGGTTCATTCTGCTGTGGCGACCCCAGATTAATAAAGGGACTAAGCCGACAGAAAATGAATGAATGAATGAATAAATGAAGGAATCAGACTTTTAAAATGTAAAAACTGTCAGTAAACTGCATCTGAGAGCAAATCAAAGTAAGCTAGACTAGTGTATTCAGCATTATAAATGGGATTGTTTATGTTTTACTGTAACTGTAAGTTCATTATAAAATGTTAAAAATGATACTGCATTAGTTAACATGATTTAAAGCAACGTTTTCTAGTTATTTTTTTAAATATTACCAAATAAATTAGAAAATTACCCATGGCAAATTGAATATATGCTGTTTGTATATATTCGACCCACACCCCTCAATCAAGTTTGCTTTTTGGCCCTTTATAAGAAAAGGTTTGGGCACTCGTGGTGTAGATATTTCAAAACTTTTAAAATATTTTCACAATCGAGTCATTCCTACTATTCAGTGCCATTTGTTTCCTCAAGGTATTAAACAGTGCACCGTAAAGTATTCATAGCGCTTCACTTTTTCCACATATTTTTTATGTTACAGCCTTATTCCAAAATGGATTAAATTGATTTATTTCCTCAATATTCTACACACAATACCCCATAATGACAATGTGATAAAAGAGTTTTTGAAATTGTTGCAATTTATTATAAATAAAAACCATGAAAAATCCCATGCACATCAGTGTTCACAGCCTTTGCTCAATACTTTGTTGATGCCCCATTGGCAGCAATTACAGCCTCAAGTCCTTCTGAATATGATGCCACAAGCTTGGCACACCTGTCTTTGGGAATTTTTGCCCATTCCTCTTTGCAGTACCTCTCAAGCTCTATCAAATTGGATGGGAAGTGACTGTGTACAGCCAATTTCAGATCTCTCCAGAGATGTTCAATAGGATTTAAGTCTGGGCTCTGGCTGGGCCACTCAAGGACATTTACTGACTTGTTGTGAAGCCACTCCATTGATATTTTGGCGGTGTGCTTTGGGTCATTGTCCTGCTGGAAAATGAACCATCACGGTCAAGAGCACTCTGAAGCAGGTCTTCATTCAGGATGTCTCTGTACATTGCTGCATTTATCTTTCCCTCTATCCTGACTAGTCTTTCAGTTCCTGCTGCTGAAAAACATCCCCACAGCATGATGCTGCCACCACCATGCTTCACTCTAGGGATGGTATTAGCCTGGTGATGAGCGGTGCCTGGTTTTCTCCAAACGTAACGCCTGGCATTCACTTCAAAGAGTTCAATTTTAGTCTTATCAGACAAGAGAATTTAGTTTCTTATGGTCTGAGAGTCCTTCAAATGCCTTTTGGCAAATTCCAGGCGGGGAGTTGCTTCCGTCTGGCCACTCTACCATAAAGGCCTGATTGGTGGATTGCTGCACAGATGGTTGTCCTTCTATAAGGTTTCCTCTCTCCACAGAAGAACGCTGCAGCTCAGACAGTGACCATCAGGTTATTAATCACCTCACTGACTAAGGCCTTTCTCCCCAGATCACTCAGCTTAGATGGCCAGCCAGCTCTAGGAAGAGTCCTGGTGGTTCCAAACATCTTCCACTTACAAATGATGGAGGCCGCTGTGCTCATTGGAAATGCTCCTGTTTTTTTTTTTTTTTTTGATAATTCAGTAACCATCATTTTGTTATTGATAGTTGAATGAGGGTGTGGCAAAGTTGCCTTAGTTCTTATTGTAATGTCCACCCTGTAACCTTGTGTTCACCCTGTTACTCCTCTCTCCACCCCGTTAACTATGTAGTTTTTTCATATTAATTAAATCAAATCAACATCTATTACACGTTACTCGCATAAAAAAACTGACAAACTTAAGTCACTTAAAAACGGGATTTAGATGCATTGCAGTCTCTTTTTATACTAAATGAAATTAAATTTACAACGTGCCATAAATCATAACATGTCTTTTTCAGACAATTCTTGTTTAATAATACCTTTTATAAAATACTATTGCAGGGAAAAATGAGGGCCATTTTAGCTATTAGAAAATGCAAATATTACAGAACTAATTGTTTTGGTAACACTTTATTTTGATGGTCCATTTGAGTATTAGTAGTCTGTCTGCTTAATATCTGCTGATACTGCTCCTTCAACAGACATTGAACTGACTATAAGAAACTTTGCAAGTACATATACCAACCATAACTCCAACCTAACAGTCTACTTATAATCTAAGGAGAATTAGTTGGCTTGTAGATGCAATGTAACTTCAATTCAACAAACGGACCATCAAAATAAAGTGTTACCTTTATTTTAAACACATTTTAAAAGACACAAGAATGTTCGGTAACAGGGTAGACATTTGGCTTGTGTTACAAGTGAAAATTCTGTAAAACAATGCTAAACTGTAATATCCTGAGCTGGATCAGTATATTTATCTTATAGTTTAATAAGTAATGCTTCACCTGAAATGATAAAATCCTGGAAAATGTCACATTTTTTAGGGGACAGTTACTACCCTGAAATGGCACAGAATAATAGGAATGACCTAATGCTACTTGTTGAGCTGTATCTCATAGGTACAGTATAAGCAGGTCTGTCAGGGTAAAGGCATCGGCTCGGAGCTTTAACAGTGTACTGCGTCTCAGGTCTCCCTCTAGTGGTCGACCATCATAAATCTGCTATTTCTGTGCAACAAGACCTGACATTTTAGATGGGAGAAAAATCTGCAAAGAAAACACAACACCTTTGGAATAAGTAAACCATAACAAGACCAGAAAAACCAACTAAAAAAAAATGACGCCTTACACTAACAAAGTTTGTTTCTTTTATTTCAGTCATTTAAGTTCATAACAACTGGATACTAAACATAAAAGTGGGAAATGATTTTGAAATAGACATTCTTGCACCCCATGATGACCTAGAAAAACATAGTTTTAGATGAGCTCAGCCACCGTTGGTCAGCAAATTTTAAATGACAAATATGCATACATATATCAAATATCTCTAATATAATACGCCACAGTGGTTTGTTTCAATTTGCTGACATGCAGTGGCTCTAAAACCACAGTACACCACACTGTGGTGTAATAAAAACACAAATAAGAACCAATGACAGGATTACAAACTCATAACACTAGTATCTGATGGATTTTCACAGACATTTCCTTGCTGGTTTAATGAAATCAGAATGGAAAGAAGAAAAACTGCCCTGATGAAGAACACACTGACCCTTGCTTTACAACTAGTGAATAAAAAAAAAAAACCTCCTACAGCCAAATCAAGTTTCTGGATATATACTTTCTTTTTTATATATATATATATATATTTATAAAATACTGTTTCATTTAAAGAAAGTTCTTTGTACAAACGTCAGTGTAAATGAATGTGGAGCTAATATGTGAATACAAAAATGTGAGTGGGTAAGCGTATTGACAAAGAACCCAGAAATTCTTTAACGAAAGATCCATTTGGTTTTATACTAAAAAGGTGTTTTACACAATATACACATTTTATTACTTACAAAAAAGAGAGATAAATGACACAATGCTAAAAACGTCCTGATACAGCGGTGTTAGTACCACCAACAAAGAAGAAAAAGTGATTGGGGAAAAAAAAAAGATAATAAAGCAGTCCTATTATAATGTAACGCTTCAGTGCATGTCGTCTCTTTGATGTTCAAAGTGCCGATTTGGTAACATGGAGACAATTCTACTAGAAAAACCAACAAAACAAAACAAGTGAGAGCGCTTCTCACAAAAATAGTACCATTTCTTGAAGGAAAACATGAAAGAGAGAGAGAGAAAATATCTAATGCACGTTGTGTCATGGCACCTTGCTGGATCTGCGTGATTCTTTTGAGGTACTTCTTTGAAAAATAAAAATAAAGACTAATAAAATTTATTTGTTCTGTTCAGTTTCTTTTGCTGTGTTGCACAGTAGCACCATAGAGTTAAACGTGAAGAAACCGCACCAATGAAACTCCACCGGTGATCAGCAGTCCTTGATCCTCAACAACAACAGACTGCATGAATGTCACTACGTTACGTCCTCTTCATACACACCACACAGCGGCTCACGCGGGTCCTCAAGTTTCCAGCTTTTAGAGTCTCAGACTGCGGCTTTCTGTTTGGGTAGAGGAAGAAATGCACACACGTTTGAATTGTGTCTTTTCAACAATCGAAAGCAAGATTATCTGGTAAATTATCAAAATTATTAGGTAAGTCTTTCTTATTACAGTTTTTCTCAGTGGCTTTGGTGCATTTCTCACAACACTATTTACATTTGCACAACAGTTAATGCATTTCTCAAAACAATTAGTACAAACTGCAAAAACCTAGTGGATAACCTGCAGAAGCGTGTCACTTGCTCAAAATGGAGAGCTCATACCTCAAAAGCAAGTATTCATGTCAATGAAAGTGTCAATGTCATCAAAATGAAAAGTCCTGCCACCATTGTTTATGAACAAGATAGTCAAATGACTTTGTCATGTTTTCATTATGACACTTTACTCTGTTCTTTTTTCCAATGCAAAAAAGTCAGATTTTGGTGACAACCTGAAAATGCTCAAGACAGCACTATATACTATTTTCATTTGAAAACTACAGTAAAGTTAGACATCACTGCATTTAGTGAGGTATCTTAGTACAAGACGCTGAATATGTATGTTTCACATTTTTACTGCATTCTTCCTTTGCAATTCAAATTTATTCACAGCATTGTGCTAAAGAATAAATACACCCTTATTTACAACAAACATAAACTTCCTTTGGGTAGAGCTGTGCACATCTGTAAACAATATTGCAGTACATATTGGAACTGAACCAACAACATACACAGGTCTGTAAATCAGTCATGAAAATGTTCAAATTTAAAAGACATTTTCAGGAAAAAAAGATTTTAAAGTTTTTAAATAAAATGAGCTTGACAGATTTTGACAACTAGTTCAACATTTTTGTATGTAATGACTCAAGTAATGAAATGAGGACTATAAGTTTTATATGGAATGATTATTCAGCATCCACAAGTTTAGTTCATTTTGACTGACATGACATGGCAAATGATAATGTTACAAACAGCAGAGAGTTGTATGAAAGCAATTGATGCATGTCCAAAAGCATTTGCAATTTGCTGGAAGGAATGAGAAACTGCTACTATGATGTGCACAAATGACTAATTGTTTTGAGAAATGCATTAACTGTTGTGCAAATCTAAATAGTGTTGTGAGAAATGCACCAAAGCGACTGAGAAAAACAGTAAGTGCCATTTTCTGCATTCACATATACAGATGACGTCAGAATTATTAGTCCTCCTGAATTATTCGCCCCCCTGTATATTTTCCCCCATTTTCTGTTTAACATAAAAAAGATTTCTTTTTTTTCAGATCGCTTTATGCAAATACCCCAGCTCAGACAGTAGCCGATTGTGGACTAATTTCAGTGGCTGACACTGTTATGACGTTTGCGTCAGCCGTCAAGTGTTGATGCTGAAGCCCCGCATGAATCAGGTGTAAAGGGTGAGTAAATAATGACCTAATTTTCATTTTTGGGTGAACTATCCCTTTAAGAATTTCTTTATATTTGGACTGTTAAAAAAATCTGTTAACTTTACGGAAAAATACCGGCAGCTATGGTTGCCAGAATTTTCCCGTAAAAAATACTGAAGTTTATAAAACTTTAAATTTACCGAAAATAACCGTATTTCATGAACTGATACAATGTTCAGTTCACAAAAACGTAGCTTAGTGCATAAAAACGCATAGTCATTCAATGCACTAATGTGTTCATGTGTGTTTACAATTACCGAACAGATTTTCACTGCATTAGTAACTACACAGTTACATTTAAACAAAAGAAGAGGCAGCATAACTTCAAATACTCTTAGTTCATCTTGGACTTGTACCCAGATGCTACTATCCTCCACAATGGTGACACAAAAAACTTTTCTTAATTTTACGGTAAAATACCGGCAGCTGTGGTTACCAGCAATCTACTGTTTTTAACATTTTAGGGTCGTGAATTCAATCTACAAAAAATTTCTGTTAAAAATACATTCCACAGTCTCTGAATTTTTTCATTGAACACATTTAACTCCTTAAATCCCAGAGCAAAATCCTCACTAGTGTCCTCACTTCAGAGGGTTGAACACTCAGACAGTGATGAAGTTAATGAGATAATTAAGTGTCTAATTAAAGGAGGATTGAGAATTATTGATGAACAACTGTTAACAAGCAGAATCACTGAAGGAAAGAAAAACACAAAAAACACAGCCAAAACCAAAGATGAAATCAACTGAAAATAAAACTCTAAATAAAATTAATGATTAATAAAAATAAAACAAATTACACAATAAAAATGTAATTTTTCAAGATCTCAGCAGAGATCATTAAAGAACTCCACAAACATCAGGAACTTCACTTATTATTGACCTTTGACTGTATTACTGTCACATGAACAAAAACTCTTAATGAAATTTCTGTTGCTCATTTGAAGTCACCATAATGGAGGACAGAGTCTGCTTTATTTGGGCTCTTCAACTATTTGATCTGCCACTAGTTTTTATTTTGGCTGCCATAATAAATTGTATTAATCACACTATTTGTATAGCACGAAAAGCCAAAAGAAAAAAAACAATAATAAGTCTGATAAGATTAAGTATGATATCAAAACCACCTTCACCTGCTTGTGCACTCAATGAATATCTTGTTAGTTATAGGTGAGAAATGAATACCATATGTAAATAGAACCACTTATAGCAGCCAATGACTGTTTAACAGGTCTAAATACACCATTCACAATGAGAATGTTTGATCTATGGCAAAACTTAAAAACACACAGACATCAACAATTAGTCTTTAAATCTCAAAAATGGTGACAAACAAAAAATAAAAATCAACCCAGAACAATACAAAACAATCTCCTGAAATATTACCTCCCAAAAACAACATAAAATAAAGGAAAAGAAAGAAAATTGTAAGACCTTTAAGCTGCATAACATATTTATGCTGCAATGCATGCTGGAATTTTTGTACTATGCTGGCACCCAGCATGCATTGCAGCATGATTGAATTAGGCAGCTTTTTTTTTTTTTTAGCAACCATGGTTGAGGTTCATATCCTGATTCTTGATGTCTGTGTGTCATAATGTGCAGCTGGAGATTTCAAGGTTTGTGAATGAAATTAATTACATTTTAATTTCTTATTACTTCTTTAATTGTTTATTGAACCTCAATGGGAAACTGTAATATATCCCGCACAAAATCAAATAAAACAATTTTCTATGGCTTAACTCATTAAATACTAGAAATTACATCTGTAACAATCAAGTACACACAGTATAGTTTCTCATTGCCTTTCTTACTTTAACTGATGAGTTTCAGAAACACAGCTATAACAGCCAGAGATACATTAAGATAGAAGAGTAAAGGTTCAAGAGCACAACTAAAGCAGCCTCTGATCTCCATGAAAAAAAAAAATATATAAAAAAAAATATATAAAAAATATAAACCTCTGTATTCTTGCAGATATGAGAGAAATGAAGTCAAACTGTAATCAGTAACGCTGTTGTTTATTGGAGCTGTTTAATCCTTTGTCTGATTGTGCTTGTTAACAGCAGGTGTCCATCAGTGTCTGAATTCACTCATTTGTGGTCATTCACTCTGTCTAGTGGACTAAACTAATTGACTAATTTAGGGACTAGTGAATGAGGGTGTGTGGTGAGATTTCAGACACTCTGATTAGTTTCTCGAAAACAAAGTTAGATCTGAATCTAAATCCAAATCACTGACATTTTTTATAGTGTAGAAACAAGAAAAAAAAAAATACGAAAGTATGATTTATTTGGTGTTCTTCTGATTGAAATGTTACCTGAACATTTCGTTCACGTCCACAGTGGCCAGCCAGAAGCTGTAGGAGTTGCCGTAATAATTGCAGGTTCCTCGTCCGTGGCACTCGATGAAGGGAGCAGAGCGAAACTCCTCCAGACAGGAGCCCGGAGAGGCCAGAGCCTGACCAGAACCCTCAGCACCTGCACTGGTGTGCTAAACACAGAAGCAATAATCAGTCAGGCAAACAGACATAATAACCAATTAACAACAAGGAATCTGTATTAAAAATACGTGATTCATGCTGTTTTCTTTTGCACATACTGTAAACTTTGAAACCCGTTTGATGTGAAATGGTGTAACCCAGGGGTGTCCAAACTGGGTCCTGGAGGGTCGGTGTCCTGGAGAGTTTATCTCCAGCTTGCTTCAAGACACCTGTCAGGAAGTTTCTAGTAAGAGCTTGATTAGCTTGTTCAGGTGTGTTTGATTAGGGTTATAGCTAAACTCTTCAGGACACCGGCCCTCCAGAACCGAGTTTGAACATCCCTGGTGTAACCCAATTAAAAATACTATCAAAGACTACAGAATACACAAGATGTCACTTGTATAGTTTTGAATGGGGAAAAGTGTAACAGTCAATATGGTGAATGAAGCCCCGCCTACTAGTATAGGAGCCAGTCAGCAATCACTATAGACTAAAGATTCTCTAGGGGAGGGGCTCAGACCAGACATGAGGTTCTGCAGATTTTGTGTGACTTAAACATTTAGAAATGAAACTAAAGAGACAGTTGTTGTTTAATTTTATTGGTGATTCCTAATATGAAAGTTAATCGTAAGCAATTTTGGAGAATTACATTTTTCCCCATTCAAACAGAATGTGCAAGTATACTGCATGAAAGGCGTTTCAAAGATGGCCGCCGAGTAAAATGACTTCCCTTAAAGGGACTGTGGTACTATGCTTTCTTTCATTTTTGTATAATAATAAAAATTTCTGTGTTATGAATCTCAATATTTTTTATTTTATTTTCATAGGACAGTTATAAATAGATGCATTAGTTGCAGAATTTTAAATGAGTTTAACCATTTAAATGCTTTTTATTGGATATTACGTCATTCAATGCGACTACACATGACTTTACAGAGAGCTTACGACCCACTATCTATGGTTTGCCTTAGGAACATGTGGTGCACCGAAGTGAGAACAAATTTAGTTACAAACTAGCTAGTAGTTACTATGCCCCTAGTGTGGACTTCACATTCCAGTTTAAGAAATAACTTACGAACAGCTGGTGCAACCCTACCCTGTACTGCATGTGTTTAAACTGTGGGGGAAACTGGAGCACCCAGTGGAAACCCACACCAACATGGGGAGAACATGCAAACTCCACACAGAAATGCCAACTGTCCCAGCTGAGGCTCGAACCAGCAACCTTCTTGCTGTGATTTGACATTGCTAACCACTGAGCCATCATGAGACTGCCAATACGTTATTTAACATTGTTTTTGATTGTTCCTAGAATGTTCCAAACATCCAGTATTTTAAGACAATGTATTTCAAAGTATTAATGTTATTTCATGCTGACAATAATTTTATTGAAAACATTTTCATAATGTTTCATAATATGTGATATTACTGTTCACAGAAATATATATATAATTGAAATGGTATAAGAACATTCCATCCACTTTATTTTAATGTTCTTATATTAAAGTTTCTATCATAATTACAAAAACATTCATCAAGAAAAACTAACAATGACTGCAATGTGTAATAATGCAATTTTGATTGCAATGATAATTATTGTGAAAAGCGTTATACAAATATACTTCAATTAAATGGAATTGCTCCAAATATTTTCTATTAACATCACAAGAATGTTCCAAAAACAATATTTTTCATAATGTTACACACTACATTTACACAGCTTTTACACAGCTTTTACGTCATGGGACGTTCGGAGAACAGTCCCTGTTAGCTGGGAAATGGCTTGCATGTTGCCTCCCCCCATTGCCTGCGATTTGGCAGACAAGATCTGCGTCCCAAATGGCACACTATATATACCATGTACTTATGCACTTACACACTATGGGCCCTATCATACTGTACACCCGGCGAAATGCGACGCAAGGTGAAACGCAATTGTTGTTTGCAAGTTTCAGCTCGAAGCAAGTGTTGTTTTGAAGTTTTGCACCACGCTGTTTAAATAGCAAATGCATTTGCGCTCATATGTGAATTCAAACTTCAAATCATGAAGATGCTGTGCTTAGCTGGATATTATTGGAGGTGTGATTGACAGTTAGTGTTATTTTCTTTACCCAAAAATACAACTGTGAAGAGTCAGTGGTTGAGGTTTACTTTTGCAAAAATACCTCAGCATTGTTTCCCAGCCTTGTGCAGTTTGAGTGCTTCTGGAAACTACACGTTTACAATGGGACATTTGTCTGCCGTTTGTTAAAGGAAGGATCAAAAAGACTATTGATGTAAGGGACTTTGTCAGTACATGGATCAGTGGATCAGTTTCTTTTCATTTCACAAGTGTAAGTAAGTGCATTATCATGGCTGCCTCCTTGTTTTCTCTAGCTTGCAAATGATGTATTTAATAGTGTTTTGTTACTTGTAACCGCTTGTACTGTATCTGGTTAACTCTTTATATTCTCATATCGCGTCTAAAACCATGTTGAAAATGCAACGCGTGTTGCTGTGTTTACCGATTTAAATAAGTTTGTGAGCTTGCGTTCCACTGCCGTTTGTCGTTGCTATGGCCACTGTCAGCAGTTCTTACACACATGCAGCAGTCAAGATTCAAAACGGGGTGAGGTGTCTGAATAACACGAAGGGCTGGAGCAAGCTGAACTGGCGCTCTAAGTGAACGGCGATCACGCTGCCCTCAACCTGAAAGTGAAAAAGAAAATGACCGGTTCACGGATGAAAGTGAGGACCGGGAGGGAGGGGCTGGGTGTCGCGGATGAAAATGTGGACTGGGGGGTTCGCCGACGCCGCCCTCAATATTCTGCCGACTAGAATAGGCGGCCGCCTAGGCCTCTGTCTTGTGCTGAACGCTGTCGAACTATCACAACAGGCTTTCTTCTGTCCAATCCGTGCAGATTAGCTTCACGCTAAGGAGGGGTTTGGGAACAAATGAATCACTGAACGATTCATAAGGGAGTCGCTGGGATAATTAGGTAAAAATAAATGCATATTATAAGACCATGAAATTATAAGACCTTGCATGCATATTAGACTGTTGTTGGAGACCCTTAAAACCAAAATATGACCCTTTTTAATGTATAATAGGGGCTCTTTAATACACACAGAATGTACAGCAATAAACAAATATCTTTACATATGAAAAAAATTTAAGGATTAAAATATTACAAAAATTAATATTTTTTCAGTTTGTTCATGACAACTTGCTTTTGTATAATATTATTAGTAGTAGTATTATTTATTATATGCATATTTATATTTGTTTTATTAAAAAAGGGTAGATTTGCCCACCTGTCAGGTTTTAGACCATATGGGGCATAGCATGTGTATTTGGAAATAACTCTGTTTTTTGACCACACTTCATTATTATTGCTCATTTATTCGTTTGCTGGAAATCTAGAACTTAGAAATAGTTTTAAAACAAATCTTTGCGTTTAACAAACTAAATTAATTATGTAGACTAATGGATGTCTGTGTGTACAACACGTTTCCTTATTCACGGAAGAGAGTGAAAGTGAAAGTAAAGAATGAGGAGGCTCATTCTCGTGCAGCAGATTGTCTGTTTAACTGTTTTCTCGCTAGTGAAGCGATCAGTTATTCCACTTACAAAGTCCGCCATGTAAATAGCAAATGCGCTATGGCGCGACGCAACTGACTCTTAAAGGGAATGTAAGATGAGACTCTGATTAGTTTATTCTCAAAACACACCTATAACTCATTAACAGAATAAGTTAGACCATGCGCCGCGGCGCAAAAGCTGATTTTTCCGTCTTTAAAATAGCAAAAGTGGATTCTGACACACCCATAATACTTTTGCGCCCTGCACTTTGAACTTTGAAATAATGTAATCTAATATGTGCTCCCGATAGCTCCACCCCTTTCGCTACATGAGCAAAGCAGCAGCCGTTGAGTGCGTGAAGTGTCCATCACTCCACACTTTATTTTATCGGTTGAATAAGTGTGTCATCTGGGTAATTAAAGTGTACTTATTATTTTTAGAGTTTTCAGTGTGAATGCACTACTTATACTTTTTATACTACAAAATGGCGTAGAATAGTGCTTAAGTATGCGATTTGGCACGCACCTAAAGTATTTCCGAACATTTCAAATATTCAGTTCCTTATAGACCTTCACAGTACGTACCATCATGAAGGAGTAACCGATCCAGAGGGTATCCCAGTTTTCAGGGCAGGCTGGCAACTGAATGGTCTGACTGTGTACGGCAATCACCATTGCTGGAGTTTCACACACAGAACACCTACAAACACACACACACAAGATTGAGGTGATACAATGGATTCAGGTCCTGGAAATGAATTCACACTGCTCATCTGTGCTGCAGACTTTTACCGGCTGATGTAAGGTTTGATGTTCTCTCCAGTAATGGGGGCCATGGTCATGGGCATGGGCTGTGGTGTGGACAGCCAGTATGAGTAATCATTACGGGAAGCGAAGTTGCAGACATTGTTGATGTTGCAGAACATGAAAGGCATTGTGCTGAAACGACGTAAACAGCTTCCAGCCGTACCTGATGGTTTTTGAATTGAGAAAAAGACAATAGTCAAGATGCAGTATGGTGTACATTTAGGGCCGCTGTTAGCAATTTTGGGCCCTATGAAATATATTTGAGTACTGCTCGTGCTGTTAATCAGGGTGCAGCTAGGTAGAGATTAAGATTATTCTAAAAGCTTACACACTTTTGAGACCACAGGAGATACATTTTTTCTGTTTTGTTTTTTAAGAAGTACGGTGTGCTTATTAGAAGGTCTCTGGTGAATACTTTTAAACTTCTCATAAAGTATTGAATGTTGTGCTTTGCAGCATCACTTCAACATTGTATCTGTCAAACTAAAATTAAAAAGGCAAAAACCTGTGACATACAAGTTTTAGCTTATGACCCAGTGGTTGGAGACGCCTGTCTTATACTGTTTCTAACAAGCAACTGGTTATGGTTTGCCATGCTGAAACATTTTAAATAAAGCCATGTTGGAACACTTACTGCTGATTATTATCTTTCATTTAAGTTAATGGTGTTTGTTGTCACTGTTTCACACTGTGAGACTGCAAGTCAAATAATATAATACTGACATATGTTTCATATAATGTAATTATGCAGCTAATGCACCTAACATAAACCTGGTTACACAAAAACAGAGTTGTTCTACATGTCGAAAGTACATAAAATAAATGATTCTACGTGATTTATGAAAGAAACATGATTATGTTGTCCATAATGAAAGGTTTATGTTTTGATTAGGTGAATATCTTATTTTTGATCTACCAAGAAGTCAGACATCTATTGTTGCTTTAATAGCAAACATGGAGCAACTTCACTGAACTTTCAATCTGACTGACAGATAAACTGCATGCTCTTATTTCAGTGTAATTACAGTGTGTGGTTATTTATTTCTATACAATAACAGAAAGTTAAACAGAACTGTGCATTTTAGTGTTCCTGTGGCATGCTGCCATACATATGCCATACAAAATGCATGTGTATGAGCATATTTTTATATATAATATTACAGTAACTACTACACTCTAAAACATGATGGCTTGTTGTAACCCAACCTTGGGAAAATACTGAAAAACCCAACTATTGGGTTAAAAGTTTTAATTTTAATTTAATTTAAAAAGCCCAACACTGGCTATGTCCATATATAACCCTGGGTTATAACATCCCAGCATTTCTTTGTGCATGGAGGTTTATTATTTCATAGGCATTTACTAGGTGACTACTTTCAATCAAAGTTCTTTCATTCATTTTGTTAATAACAAGAAAGAAGATTTAAAAATGAATTGATAACAGTGAGGTATCATTTCACTGCAAAAAGTGTTTTTCTTACGTAGCTTTTCTTGTCTTGTTTTAATGAAAACCTCACTTAACGTGCACATATTATATAGGCTCTATCATACACCAGGTGCAATAAGGCTCAAGACATGTTTGGTGTGATTTGTTGCTATTTTCAGACCAGCACAACCCTAATTTTCCTGATAATTAATTAAATAGCAAATCCATTTGCACCACTTTGTGGACTTAGGGGTGTGCCGGTCTAGAAAGGAGGTATGTTAAGGAGCATTGTTAGCATGGTGCTATTTTGAGGACCTGAAATAGACCATTGACCAAGTGAAATTAAGTGTCATTGACCAACTAAAAGCGGGTCTAAAGTCTGTTATGTTATGTTAGTTATGCGTTAGTAATACCTGTGCAGGTCCAAACGCGTACACATTTTTTAATACACACAGCATGTACAGCAACACACAAATATCTTTACATATGAAAAACAATTAAACAATTAAAATGTTACAAAAATTATTCTTTTCTACTTAAGTATAAAAATCACTGCCTCCATGCCTCATTTCGGGGGGCTTTTTTTTAGTTTATTCATGATTATTTGTATTTGTATAATGTCATTATTATTATTTACTATATGCATATTTATATTTGTTTTAATAAAAACAAGCTTAGATTTGTTGAATTTAGAAATAGTTTTGAAACAAATCTTTGTGCTTAACAAACTGAATTAAATATGTAGGCTAATAAATGTCTTTAATGGAGTGTGTACAGCACCGTTTCATTATCCATGAAAGTAAAGGAGTAAAGTAAAGAGTGAAAGTAAAGTAAAAAGAAAGTAAACAGGCTGAATGGAGGAGGCTTGTTCTTTATCCTCGCGCTGCAGATGCTCTGTTTAACTGTTTTCTCGCTAGTGAAGTGTTCAGTTTTTACACATAAAGTCTGCCGTGTAAGTAGCAAATGCCCTAGGTTTAAAACAAATCTTTGCGCTTAACAAACTAAATTAATTATGTAGACTAATGGATGTCTGTGTGTACAACACATTTCCTTATCCACAGGGGAGAGTGAAAGTGAAAGTGAAAGTAAAGAATGAGGAGGCTCATTCTCGTGCAGCAGATAGTCTGTTTAACTGTTTTCATACTAGTGAAGCGCTCAGTTATTTCACTTACAAAATCCGCCATGTAAATAGCAAATGCTCTATGGCACGACGCAATGGACTCTTAAAGGGAATGTGAGATGAGACTCTGATTGGTTTAATGCTTGTTATGCTCAAAATACACCCATAAATCATTAAGACAATAAGCACAACCCTGTTAGATCATGTGCCAGGGTGCAAAGCGTATTTTTCCATCCATAAAATAGCAAAAGTGGATTCGGACATGCCCTAAATGCTTTTGCGCCATGCACTTTAGACTTTGCGCCTAGATCGTTAAAATAGAGCTCAATATGTTTGGCTTGTCTAGAAAATGCTTCTTGTTTTATGATTTTTGTTTTGTACTAGAAACACAACAGAAATAAACATAAGGAAAGCAAGTTTGTAAATTCCTGAAAAAGGAATCTTAATCCAGCCCTAGTGACATGAGAAAGCACATGCATGTGAATCTGCTCACCCAGATCTTGACCATGTGCCCGCTCATTGCCTTGCACGTAGAGTAAAGAGTAGCCTTCGTAGATTGGGTTTGTGCCATCAGGACACGATGGCACTTCTATGGTCTGACTGTGGCGTGTGATCAGAAAACCGTGTGCACCAGACAAAGTTCCTGTGAAACCTGGAGGCCCCGGAGCCCCATCTGGACCTGGAGGGCCGGGGTAACCACGTTGACCTGTAAATAATTGTTTTTCGTGATTATGAGGCCAGTACATGGAAGTGGTGAAAATGTGAGAAGTTCTTCTTGTTCATTATGACATTTGCAAAAAGCTGAACTTTCATGGACAGGAAGCACTGCCTACTTTTTCCTCCTGAAAAATCTAAAGTTAGTTAGTTTTCCAAAAACGTAAATTCTATGATTACTTACTCCCAAATTACATTTTGTTTTGATAACACAAGTTCATCCTTAAAACACAAATAAAGACATTAAAAACTAAAATGCACTAGACTTCCATATCTGTTCAGAGTTTTAATTCAAGCCTTGCCAGGAGAAACAATTGTTTTATATGATGAACATTTTTCTAAATGGTTTCATGCATGAAGCCTTGTTAATCGTGTCCTATATGAACATGTTTTACATTTATTTTCTCCAGATTTTAGATAATTTTCTAGAAAACCATATTTGAATATGTGGCAACTACAGTTGCTGGTGGGCAAATATGTTGTATGCACCCTACAACGTAAAGTTTGCATAGGAGGAGAATATTAGGCATTCTAACTCAAAACAACTGCTTTCAACACATCAATTCATATTCATAAAGTTCATCATTAATGTTCAATCAGCACTTTAACCCTGCTCCAGTGTTATTTATTCCAGTGTTATAACTCTCATTGTGAAAGTGGGAAAAGTGGGAGAAGTACATTTTACACTGAGGATTTTGCTGTGTATCAAATTGTGTTTCAAAAAAGTCTACTTTAAGGGAAAGATATCAGTTAAAGGATTAAGTTATGCTTAGATGGGGTTTTTTGAAAGCAAAAAACATCAAACAAGGCCATTAACCTCCATTTATTAACTTAATAACATATTCCCTAATTCCCATGATTTATGTACTTGTACTTATGTACCTTTGCATCTTTGAATTAGGGGGAACAAGCTGAAAGCCTCATGTGACATGACAGTAATCTATTAATTTCTTTCTTTCTTGAAATCTTTGATTTGATTGTACGTTTGCATGTCATTGAAAAATTAAACATGGATAACATGTAGAAATTACTTATAAAAGGGAAAAATGGCAACTATGAACTTCGGTGGGCTTAAATGGGTTAATAGTACATGAAAGTGAGAAACTGAATTTAATGTTTCTTTTATGTAAATCTTTCAATGCTTTAGCCTTTAATCAGACAGAAAACTGTGGAGATGTACCACATATTGTAAAATGACCAGAGTTGAACTTAAAACTTAATATTACCTGGTTGTCCAGCTGGACCTGTGTCTCCCTTCCTTCCAGGTGAGCCATTAAATCCTGGAGGTCCCATTGGTCCTGGGTCTCCAGAGCTGCCAGGTGAACCTAAATGATCAAATAACATCAGCATGATCAGGAAAAATATCAGACCAGGACCTACATGGCTTTTACCAGTCTGTGCAATTTGTTAAGAATAACTTTGATAGCTTAGTGTGAACTTTTTAATAACCACAAACCTGGAAGACCCTGCAATCCGGTAGGTCCGACTTGGCCTCTGCCGCCTGGAATACCAGGAGGTCCTGGTGGGCCACGCTCGCCCTTCAAGACAATAGGCTCTGGAGCATAACCTGGGGGTCCGGGAGGTCCTGTGAACAGAAGAAAAAAATGAAGTATCAGACAATGCATTTTTATGAAATTGATAGAATGAAAAATATCAGTTTCAAAATGACACACCTCTATTTCCAGCCTCACCAGGTGCTCCAGGGAGGCCAGAAACACCAGGTGGACCAGGCAGGCCTTTAGATCCTACAACATGCAGAAATCATGTGGATAAATGCTTCCATAAATTATGCTCATAATCATTCCCACCATCTATTATTAATTCACTCTGATGAAGTTTCAACACATACTGTAAAAGTATGCTGTTATTTTGACGATGACACAGTTAATACTCCAGTCAATCGACAATACCGCTAAATGTTATTAGAAGTTAAATGATGACTTTCTATTTTAATACATTTAAACATTTTGTTTAGTTCAATGAAGACAGCCCTTTTTACAGTCTACTTTAATCAACCAAATGCACAGTGAATGTTTTATAACCTTTTATAAAAATAAACAGTATAAGTTCAAGAAACCATCCAATCACTCACTATGACTGTTGAGTAAACTATAGACATTTTAAAGTAGTCGTCCACTATGATATAATATTTTAAACCTTAAATTAAAAAATTTGCACTACAAAAAATACATCTGGGTTAGTGAGATCACAAGTGCTTCAGGTTACGCGCATTCACCACATGCTTACACCCCGCGCAGTGAAGGGGCGTGGCCAGAGGTGCTAAAATGTTATAGCAGAAAAAGCTAAAATGGCGTCCAAACACTGCTATTTCCACAGAGCTTCTTCTGTTTCTGTATTTGGGTTTCCAAAGGACACGACACAAAGAGAGAAGTGCTTACAATAAAATTTTAATTATGCTCCAGAGAATTATAATAAATATATAGCTAGCATTTGACAAAGGACAGCTTCCAGGATCTCTGCCAGTTCAGTGCTGGATTCGGCTAAAAAAGCCTCAAAGAAGGAGCAGCTCCAACAATAATAGACAAAGCTGTGGATTGTGAGCCACAACCTGTAAGTGTTTTTATTTGCTAAAATTGATCTGTTACATGCACAGTTTCTATCACTAACGTTATGTTGTAGCAAGGATGTAAACAAGGATGTATACAACAGGAAATGCTGCTTGGCACTGTTCACAATTTAGCTACAAATTTATATTTATCCGTCAAACTGCTCTAAACAGCCACAATCTTCATCAGCGGCTGCTTTCCCTGCGTTCTAAATCTCAAACAACTCGCAAAGGATATGTGAACGTTTCATATTACTTACACATGCTTATAACCTGAATATATGTGAAAGACACTTGTCAGATGTTATTTTAGAGAGCAGGCGTGAGGTTCAGCTGTCCTCTTTATTTTCTGTCTAATTCAGGCTCAAACTGATACGGCTAACAGCCAAACTGACTGACAGTGTTTACACAGTGCAAAAGCATGTGCTAGTAGGGGCATGACTCTTTTCCTGATGATGTGAGCCAATCCGCGAATCACAGCACATTATGTTAGCTGACAAATCAGAGCCTCTTGAGGGTGGGCATTTCAGATGAACTAGCAAATTCAAACTAGTCGTTTTCAGATTAGCTGAGAAGTATATAATCAAAGTAAGATATATGAACAAATAGTGTGACTTTTTACAAATGAAGTATGATCACACATTGCTTTGCATCTTATGAACACAACTAAGCCTTAAAAATACACTCTGGACCACTCCTTTAATATTTGAGAAAATGTTTTCTTTAATGGCTATAAAAGACCAACTGACCTGGAAAGCCAGGAGCACCTTGAGGTCCAGGATCTCCTTTCAGGCCATTTGCTCCTGGACCTCCCGGGGAACCCTTGTCAAAAACAAGTAACAAACATCAGTATCTACTTAATCAGTATCTTAAAAGTCAAAAGTAATAGACAAACACACAATTAATTTATTATTAATTAATATATGTATAACAATATATAACTTTATTTATTATATGGTAATTTATGGCGATTTCCGTAAACTAGTCCTACACAAATTTTGATATTTTAAAGATAATAACATGACAAATGTCTGGAAATATAATCTCTGAACAATGTTGTTATAACCATAGTATGAGTGGAATCAATGTCTCCTTTCTCTTATGTCTCTCTTATTACACCATTATGCACACCCAAAGTGTAACAGTATTAATCAGCATGAATGTGTATCATTTTAAATACTCTTTGTTTATTTCTTAATTAAAGCATATAAACAGAAGACATTTATTATGTTTACCGGAAAACCAGAAGGACCATAATCTCCTTTCAGTCCTGCTGCACCAGGCGTCCCAGGGATTCCAGGCAAGCCCTTCTCACCCTTCACTCCTCCGCTACCTGCAGGTCCACGCGGACCCTCGATGCCAGGAGGACCTTACCATTCACACAACAGAAGTTAGTTTTACCACGAAACAGTTTAAAACACATTAACAATCAGCATGCATCTCATATCATGAAACAACAGTCAATATCATTCAATCTGTCAGTAAACTCTTGTGTGCATGTTTGTAATGTATATTTTTGTATACAGTGTGCTGATTAGATTTTGGGATGTTGTAGGAGAAGGGGAAGGCAAAAGTCAGCTACTAAGCAATCATAACTATATTTCTAGACCTGAACATAAACATAGACATAAACAAAAACACGTAAATGTTACCCATCCAACATTACCCAACCTTTAGTGGTAAAACATGTGAGTACAACTGAAAGTGCATTGAATGACACAGGTGAGTATCAAACCATGTTGTCTAACCTGCGGGACCTATAGCCGAGTGAAAGGTCAACAGGTTCCC
The DNA here is from genome assembly GCA_903798205.1 of Danio tinwini. NCBI lineage: Eukaryota > Metazoa > Chordata > Actinopteri > Cypriniformes > Danionidae > Danio > Danio tinwini. The sequence goes on from CAIGQZ010033024.1 coordinate 5,145,117, forward strand.
AAAAGTCCAATAAAAGAAACAAAGAAGAAGATGAAAGTTTTAAATAAAGAGGACATGATTTGTTGAGGATTGTTAAAATAAATGCATTACTTAAGAAACAGCATAACATAATTGATATACTGTAGCATTTACATTACCATTCAAAAGTTTAAGTTCAGTAGGATTTATATTAATAATATTGATACATTATTCAGCATATATATATTCAACTGATCAAATTAACCCGCTTTGAATATTATCACTCGATTAAATGGCCGTTATCAGTGGTTATCAGCTGATAGATATGGGCAAGTGGCCACCTACTGGTAGGTTCAGAAGGCTGATATCATCCATCCACATGATTAATAAGCTATATTAATAGAGAAGACTCCAGATCAAGATCTGTTTTTACTTTACTGTTAGGGTTGGGTTTAGGGTTGGGGTAGGGGTAGACGTTAGTAAAATACAATTAATGGCAAATTTTATAAATAATATCAATAATTATCATGATCAATCAGCTATACTAATAGAGAAGACTCCAGCTCCAGATGTGTTTGGGTTTAGGGTTGGGGTAGGGGTAGATGGTAATAAAATACAATTAATGGGAAATTTTATAAATAATATCAATAATTCTCATTAAGTTCTGGCCGTACCGTATGTGATCTATAGCTGATTAACCATGCATATGGATGATAACAGCCTTCTGAGCCTACCAGTAAGCACAAAAGGCCCCTACTGGCCCATATCGATCAGCTGATAACTACTGATAACAGCCATTCAATTGAGTGATAACATTTGAATCGGCTGTCAAATTAGCCAAATGATTTCTGAAGGATCATGTGAGACTGAAGACTCGAGTAATGACTGTTGCAAATATCACAGGTATTCATTGCTTATTAATAATAATTTTTATTTAAATAGAAAGCAGAGAGTTATTTTAAAATGTAAAAAAATAAGATTTTACTGCATTTTTGGTCAAATATTTGCAACCTTGGTGTGCTAAAGAGACTTCATTAAAAACTTGAAGAACCCTAAACGTTTGAATGCTTGTATGCATACATTTATATGAACATTATTAATTAGACTCAAACTGAACTTAACACGTATATGAATAAAGTTGTACACATCACAGTAATCATCATATTGTGATTAATAAAACATGCACATTCTTTTTTTTCCTAAATATTGTTTTCATAAAACACTTATTCTAAGAATTTTGGCTTAGCTGTGTTAACATTCATAATCATATTATGAGCATTTTCCAACAGAGTAACACTGCTAATAATCTAATAATGCTGAGCATGTAGTCTATTATACTTTTGTACTGTAATATAACACTACAGAAATGTACTTGTATTTATTTTGTCTTTTTGTTGAAATGTACAAAATCACATACAAAGTAATCATACAAATCTTTAAAACATCAATAAATATCTTTCCAATAAGTGGTATTATCACCACATGCATACAAAATACACAATAATCACAAAAAAGGTTCAATCAAAATTATTTCCATCATGAAAATATGTATTGTAAGATAAACAGATCTGTTCTATAGCATGAAAAAGCTGACCTGCCGGGCCTGCAATGATCCCATGACATCAGGAGGAGCAGAACCATGGCGTAAGAAACAGAAATTGCATATAATACCCAGAATGCATCTGGGTAAAAATAAGCCTAACAGAGACTAGCTGAAATGGTCTCCCATCCTCAAATTGAAGTGCTAATGGTATTGTACTTATCAGTGTTGGGTAAGTTACTTCCATAAAATTATTAATGACTAATTACATCCTTAAAATTGTATTTAAATTACTTTTGTATTTTACTTTATTACTACTTAAAAATCATATTAATCTCAACTCATAAACAACACATTAAACACTTTTAGTTCTTTATGTTTGAGTCAAACTTTCAGTTTAATAAAATAAAAATTACACTTACAAATTTTAAAACGTTCTAAAATAATGACACCATATTTCATACATACTATATACTGACAAATTTCTAATATCAATATTTTTAGGCATGTGGAGTTGTTGAATAAATCTTATATTCTTTAGTTAGTATTATGCAAAATACATGAATAACAATATATGAGCGATATCATACTCGTAGCACTGCAATATTGCTGTATATAAGCACTGGTGGGATGTGTAAGCACAAGGATTTATATTTCACATTAAATCCCTATCCGCTTGTTAAGTGTGATGTTACACGAAGCAGCTTCCGGATCCAAGCACTCTATCAAACTGTACCAAAAATGGGGAAACGCTCTATCAAAATGGGGAAACTCAACAAATGTTAATAGTAAACGTTTACAAAGCGATGTAATACTTTTGGAAATCACGATCACTATA
>CAIGQZ010033024.1:5147852-5179696 GCA_903798205.1 Danio tinwini
CATTTTTTATACATTTATAAAATATTGGTGTATTTGATGCAGCAAGTCCAGAGACTGCTGTGTACACCATGATTTTATATAAAATTCACTTTAATGTGTGGTAGGACAAAAAATGGTCATAAATGAATATTTTCTCAATTCAAATGAATAGCGGCTTGGACCCAGAAACAGTTTTCCATACGCCACGACTTAGTGAAGTTTATTTATAAACTAACTTTGAGAGGATCACGTGATTATGATTGAACACGGCTGGTTCTGCAATAACTAATGCATGATTCACCAATAAGCCGAATCCTAACTTATTATAAAGGGCCAAGGTTTCTTTCTACAGTTATCTTCGTCTTGAAGAATCCCCCTTCCACCCCTACTTCTCCACCTTTCCCTTCATTAGGCATTCTTCCTTTAAATCCTTAACAGGCCAGCTGTCATTTCTGTGTGGAGTTTGCATGTTCTTCCCATGCTCGCGCAAAAACATGCACATAAGTGAATTGATCAATCTAAATCTCTTATCCAGAAGTATATCTCTATATAGCAATTATATTCTGCCATCAGCTCTTAACAAATGTGGGAGTTCTTGAGACCTACCTGAGCTCAAACTCCCCTCTCGCCCTGCAACAAGGGGTAGCCCCGGGCTCAAGGATCTTAAGAGCTCAGGGCTCTCTCCTGGGACAGCATGCCAAACTCGCTTTATGATCAATCATCAGCTAAGTGTGAACTCTTGCTAACGTTAACGTTGCCATCAGAGGAGTCATCTAGATGGGCAATGAATGCTGAACAGCTGCTGACACGGTGGAAGTCTCATCTTTCTCAAAAAAGTCTCAAAACTTCCCCAAAATTTTTAAAAACATTCATTATGTGGTCCAACAGCTGCAGTATATATCAAACTGTAGTTAGTTTAATCCTGTTCATGGCACTTGCTGATTTTTGTTTACATTTTTATGAATTCATTTCTCACGCAATACATTTTTTCTTAAGTATGTGCTATCATCTTGATGAATTTAACTTTCTTTAGTTAAAAAATTACATTTTTTTACAGTATTTAAAGCAAGTATATTATAAGTAACTGTTGTTTTTAGCAAAAAAAAAAGTCATTTATTTACAGTAACTAGTTATTTTGTGACTAATTTCACCCAACACTGGTACTTATCAACCTAGCTCAGATGTTATTTTTTTTATAAACAGTATACATTTTTACCAAGATGGAGCCCATTTTAGATAGTACTGCAATGACTTTCATTTTTTACAAATCAACACATTTCTCATGCAAAAGTGCCTGTTGGTCCTCTTTACAAATGACTGAATTTGGTTGCAGACACACAGACAGTAACCTGTGAGGGACATTAAACTGTGAACAATAACAGATGAGTGGACGGGTGAACAGCTGACCATGGCCAGGGGAAGCAGACACTGTGTGTGAAACTCATAGACTGGGCAACGGAAACACCAATGCATAAAACCTCTGCTTGCATGCAGATTAATTTCTCTTAAAACCAGGACACACAATTAAGGAAATTAAAGTGATCACGTTCAGTGAAGGGAACGCAGACAGTGGGTGTTGTGCTTCTTGATCTGAGAGTGAGTGTATTTGTGCGCAGTAACAAAGATATGGCGTAATCATAATTGTTTGTGCAAAATTCCATGCAAATCAGTCAAACAAGCAAACAAAGGCAAAGCCAGCCTGCCCTCTGGGTCACAATTATAACACTGTACTTCTGAAGTGTTTCTCAACTAAGAGAACTTCTTGAATTTTGCACCTGATTTTTTTGTTAAATCTATAAATCAAATTACGACTTAATAGCTTTAGTTGCCAGTAGGTAAAATGTACGTGTTAAGCATTATTAAACGAAACTTTGTGCCAGTTGTGTGTGCCATGAGAATTACAAGACACTAGATCAAAACTTAATCTGTGGTTACTTGATTGTGTAGGCATACATAAGAAACAGAGGCAAAGCACATAATAAAATATTGGTAGTATACGTTGAGGGCTGCTTGGTGGCGCAGTGGGTAGCACATTCGCCTCACAGCAAGAAGGTCACTGGTTTGAGCCTTGGCTGGGTCAGTTGGCGTTTCTGTGTAGAGTTTGCATGTTCTCCCCAGGTTTGCGTAGCTTTCCTCTGGGCGCTCCGGTTTCCCCCACAAGTCCAAAAGCATGTGGTACAGGTGAATTGGGTAAGCTAAAATTGTCTATAGTGTATGTGTATGAATGAGTGTGTATGGATGTTTCCCAGTGTCGGATTGCAGCTGGAAGGGCATCCGCTGCGTAAAACATATGCTGGATAAGTTGGCGGTTCATTCTGCTGTGGCGACCCCAGATTAATAAAGGGACTAAGCCGAAAAGAGAATAAATAAATGAGTATACGGTAAACAAAATAATTGTTCCGATATATGTGTGGATATTTGTTGGCCATGTTTTTTTTATAAATTTTACTTCAGGTACCTTCTTTATAACTTGATTTGATAATGATTCATGACATGGTGGAACCCAGAAGGCAGTTCGAGTAATATAAAATATCAAACTTACCAGCTCTTCCAGGGGGACCAGGTGGGCCTTGGATACCTTTAGGTCCCTGCAGTGGCAAACCAGGAGGACCAGGTGGTCCTACAGAACCAATTTGACCAGGCAAGCCAGGGAATCCTGCCTCACCCTTTGGACCAGGAAATCCAGCACTACCAGCAGGACCCGGAAAACCAGGATCTCCTTTAGCGCCTGTAACATAAGACAAACAGTAAATCAATGTAAATCTGCTATGAAAATCATTACAAGGACTCATAACTGATGTACAAAATAAATATATAAGAAACAAAATCTCTGCCTTTCAAACCAGGTTGACCAGGCACGCCTGGGCCACCAAGACCTGGAGCACCTGAGAAAAAAGAAAACAAATAAAAAATATATTAAGCTAATTTTGCTACACTGAGCACATCCAACATATTCCTCTATATACTGTCTTACCTGGTTCACCCTTTTGTCCTGCAGGTCCTGGAATACCATCACGACCAGCAAGACCTTTATCTCCAGGGATGCCAGGTAACCCAGATCGTCCGGGATCTCCCGGCCTGCCAGGTGCTCCATTTAGACCAGCGGGCCCTGGAGCACCATCCAAACCTTTTGGACCAGGACTGCCAGCTGCACCTTGAAATCCTGGGAGTCCTGGATCACCCTTTGGTCCAGGGCTACCAGTCAAACCTTGAGGTCCTTGAAAGCCAGGCTGGCCTTTTATGCCAGAGGGTCCAGGAAAGCCTGGAGTGCCTGGTTCACCCTGAGAATTAAATAACAATAAATATATTAAAAGATTAAATCCAACACTCTCAATTTTCACAAAGTAAACACTATATTTTTACCTTTGGTCCGGGATTTCCGGGTAATCCATATCCTGGTAAACCAGGATCACCTTTGGGTCCTGGGAACCCCGGTCCACCTGGGGACCCCGGCTGACCAGGTTGGCCAGATTGGCCAGAATTTCCTTTGACTCCAGGAACTCCTAAACAAAAAAAGACCTCAGTTTAGCTTCAAGGTATCAGAAAATGAAAATGGTTGTGTTTTAGATACATATGTGAGCAAGGAGATGACCTGGCAAACCCATCTCTCCCATGGCCCCCTTTAATCCTGTGGCTCCTGGAGAACCTGGAATTCCTGGGAGACCAGCATCACCTTTGGGGCCTAAACATGTAATAAAAAAACACATTAAGCAATCTATTTTTCACATTATTTAGCAATATATACTAGTCTATATTTCCATTTTTTGATTAAAAATGCTTTGATGGCTTACATTCAAACATATATGTACTTTACCTGGGGGTCCTGGTAGTCCTGGCCGTCCATCTTGCCCAGGCAGACCAGGATCTCCAGAGATACCTGTAATACCCTTTGGTCCTGGTGGTCCACTAAAACCTATATTGCAAACAGAAGACAATTGATGAATCACCAAAATACATTTTCAATCAAAAGATTCCTTTAAGATTCTATTAAAATTTAAGCTTTGATTAGGTTTACTTAAAATAGGAGATGGTCCTGGTCAGAGAGTGACAAATGACAAATGTATGTGGTGAACCAATATATTTGCTGTTAAACAGGTAGATTTCTTTAAATAACCAAGAACACCCTATAAATTTGTCAGTGGAATTTTAATAATTTTAATAATAATTTTAACACTAGAGTATAGATCCAGTATCTGAAATCTGTGAGGGGACATAGTTGTTCCTTTACCTTATTTGTATAATTTAACAAACTAAATGTTGACCATCATGGTGTGTGTATTGTAGAAGCTAACAGGTTTGGCTCACCTGGAACACCAGATTCCCCTTTTTGTCCTTTCAGTACACTTGTAGATGTGGTTAAGCCAGGGGGGCCTTGAATGCCTTGTTCACCTTTGTCTCCCTTTAACCCTGGAAAACCTGTACTTCCTGAACGTCCTGGGACACCATCATCTCCTGTATAGTATGAGCAATAGTATGCTATGTCACTCAACATGGGACTTTATTAAATTGTTTGAAAAAAAACAAGATTTCAGACCTTTTGGTCCTGGAAAGCCTGGAGCTCCAGGGTTGCCGGGGTTCCCTTTTGATCCAGGAGCACCCATTGTGCCCATGTCTCCCTTAGTTCCTGTAATAATGATAATGGATTAGTAGAGAAAGTCCAGGATAAAATAAGACATACAAATACAATAACATTGCTAAATAAACAAATCACATTGCCAATTAGTGGATATTATTATCAGCACATTACTGTACCAGGGAGTCCTGGTAGGCCATCTTGTCCAGGTTGACCTGGACCTCCAGGTGGACCAACTGTACCAGGAGGTCCAGGAAGTCCAGGACTTCCTCTGTCACCCTGGAAGCCTGGAGTACTCAGACCTGGGGGGCCTCTGTCTCCTTTTTCTCCATTCGCCCCAGGGACTCCTAAAGTAGAAAAGATGACAATGGTGGGGAACACTACATACAGTAATCGTAATGCTATAAACCTAGCATCATTTTTTGAAAATGTTTGTGAGACACACTTCACTTGACACTCATTTGAAGATCACAAAATTAGAAATCTTTAGACAAAGTCAAAATTATAGGCTGCCAATAAAATATTATAGTTTATAATCTCTGCATTCTTAGTCAAAGCACCTTCTGTTGCACATAATTCTGCATTAAAATGTCAATTATAAAACAGTTGCAGACATACCAGTAGACCCAATAGAGCCTGGAGCTCCAGGAGGACCAGGGGGGCCCTGAAGACCAAAAGCAGGAGCCCCTGGAGGGCCACGAGGACCAGAACCACCAGGAAAACCAGCATCACCTAAGTTCACAAATGAAAGACTTAGATAATTAGATTTTTATAGTTGTCACTAGGGATGCACCCATACCACTTTTTTTACAAACCGATACGAGTACGAGTATTTTAAATGGTGTACTCGCCGATACAGAGTACCGATACCAATACTTCATAGATTTGGCTTCAATGAAGTTTATTTGTTTTGTTTTTTTGCCTGTAGCAAGGATGAGCACACAAATATTTAATAGAAGGCTGTTGCAAATCAAAAATATACACACATTGTTGATAACCCTGAATCCAGACCTTATCTATTAACGATTAAAGAGCCCCTATTATGGGTTTTTGAAAATGACCTTCCATGTAGTGTGTAACACAGCTCTTAGTGAAGTGAAATATCCAGCTAAAGCTTAAATCTAAAAGTGGACAGTTTTAAAAACTATTGATTTATCTATAAAAGAGTCGACTCATAGTGGTTTAAATAAATCGTCTAGATAACGAATCTTCAGCCGTTTCGGCGTGACGTCGTCACGAAACATAATGGTTGCGCGCGCAGACCCGGCAAAATTCAAACCTGCGGCCCCGCCCACTAACACAGCAGCAAGACGCTCATGAAGACGCTGTGTTTACCTGGATATTGTTGGAAGTGTGAGGGAAAGGAGTCGTTCAGAAATCTGCACGCTTACAATGGGTGATCTATCACTACACAGCTCATGCATTAGTTTCTGCCTCTATCTTGTAATGGACAGACAAGACACCAGGGATGCAGGCAAAATAAGGACAAAATAATAGGTACACCGGCAGGCTGCTGAACGCTGAGTGAGCAGCACTGAATAGGCTTGCGAATGGAGAGCGGGAGCCAGCAGAGATAGCTTGTCAGAGGACAGAGGATGCTACAACCTCCCGGATGGGGATGTGATCGTTTAGAAAAGCAGAATACAGGTAAGCACTTAGAACATATAGCAGTTCACGGACGAGGTGCCACAGCAATGATTGCAAATAGAAATGATCGACATGTTTTGTTACTAGTTACCACGTGTACTGTATCAGGTTAACTCTTTATATTCTCATATTGCGTCTAATGCAATGATGAAAACGCGACGAGTGCTGCTTTGTTTACAGTTTTAAATGCTTTTGTGAGCTCGTTCCACTGCCATTTGTCGTTGCTATGGCCACCGTTCGCTGGTTCTGGTGCAGTGGTTAAGGTTCAGAATAGTTTAGCTTTTGCTGCTGTGTGGATTAAAACTGAATGTATGTTATGCATATGCTAGTGTTTAACTGCACTGTTTTCGGCGCTGAGGTGTAAGTTATCCTTACGCTGACATGCGTCCACGAATTCACACATTACACAAAGTATGTGCAGTGTACGTGGAGTCACTTTCTTTGCATTGCATATTGGGGACGCATAAAACCCTGTTATGTGCGATTCTTTCATATTGAGGAGTCCTGCCGTTAATCCGCTGGTCAGGTAATCAAAAAGTAGACTACTTGATGTTTAATTATGGGTGGGTCGCGGGTAGATAAGATCAATAGCCATAAATATGCAACGCATATTCATTTCATTTTAAAAATCACGTGACCATCATCTCACAATGTTTAATAATACATAATCTTATTTTTTATTAAAGCAAAAGGGATTTAGCAATGCCGCGCCAGACAAGCCAACTGCAGAGTAACAAAGCAACCATCGTGGCAACCGCAGTGATCACTTTTTCTGAAGTTCAGCTGTTCTTTTTTGCACTTGATTATTATGCGTTTAATGTAAAAGAAATCAATAATGAATAGGCCTACAAGAGTGTATCCTGTGATATTTATCGAAATACTTATAGAAATATTTATATATTTACATGGTGTTTATTGAGATTGTGTGATCTGTATAGACTGTTTGATCTTTGCAGTAGCTGTCAACTGAGGCAAAAAATGATGTTCATCTCTGACGAGGCACTTTTATTTAGCCTGTAGTCTTTAGATTTTTTACATAATGTTCCATTACTTCAAATTTCTTCATTTTTTTATTTATAGTTTATATATAAAATGAGTGCTAACTTGTTTAGCTGTGATTATAATGCAAAGAACATATTTTATTTACTCTTCAGTAGCCTATAGATTCCTTAATAATGTATTTTATAAAAGGTGTGTTTATAAGAACTAAGCTTAATATATGATACTTTAGGCTAATTAATACCTTCAGGTCAGGTAGGACAACAGATCCCATCCATGTGGTGAATTACTGTTGGGTGGTATCGGTGCGTGGTATTGGCCTTTCATGTCCGATACGAGTACTAGTATTTTAACCAAGTATCAACTCGATACCCGGTACTGGTATTGGTATCGGTGCATCCCTAGTTGTCACGTCAATGAAAGGCATCTTCAGCTGTGTAAAGTGCAGCATTACTGAACATGAGGTCATTCTTTACCTTTAGGTCCAGGGGCCCCATCAAGACCAGGGCGACCTGGTGCCCCAGGGCCTCCAGGGAAACCAGAATCCCCTTTAGGACCCGGTCCACCTTTAATGCCTGGTGATCCTGTGGGACCTGGAGGACCAGGAAGACCATAACCAGGATCTCCCTATGGGGAAAACACACATTGTCAAACTTTAAACTCAAAGCTATTAATTACAAATTCAGTTCACACATGTATACCCACAATGCACTCTGAGCACAAAAATGGAAACGGATGCATTCATTTTTTTAAATTTGAATCTAGATTTCATATTTCAGTTCATATTAATGATAAACCATGTCAAATATAGCACTCAAAAAAATGTAAAACATAAATACATATATACTACTGTTGGAATTTATTTGATAAAACATCACCAAAAAATAATTAAAATAATAATAAAATGTTTTGTATTTTAGGTAAGGAATAATGTACATTCAGCAAGTTGTTATCACAGAATAAAGCCCAAAGGACGTATCACAATGTGAAGCAGAGCACTGTTATTTTAAACCTTTATTTTGTATAAGGTCTTTATTCTGTGAAAATAACTGACTAAATGTAAATTAATCTGCTTATTAAATGAGTCATTGCCACAAAACAAAACAATGATTTGTAGTTCCCAGATGAGACTGTGCTATTAGCTTAATTAATTGTTATCTGGAAATTGTCAGGGTTCTGCCACTCTGGTCTTGTAAATTCTTGTTTTGGTGGCAGAGTCCAGACACTAGCTCTTTCTTGTCCTGTCCTGTTGTGCTCGGCTTGAGTTTTCTCGGGTCGAGCACTTGTTTTCTGTCATTGTGTGTGTCTCTGTGTGCGCCACATCGTGAGTGCGTGCAGACCGTGGTCTGTGCATGTTTGGGATGCGCTCTCTTGTACTCGTGTTTGTTTTGTTCTGTCAGCATCGCGCTGTTTCATTCTCAGCGTCTCAGTCTGGTTGGTTTTGGCTTCGGTTAGCGCTGAGATGAAACATGCGTGTTGCTTATGTGTGAGCACACTGTAAGGTGTTTTAATTTATCGTGTGCTCGTGTCTTGCATCTGTTTATGTATGTGTTTTCCAAGCACATGGCTCTGTCACATTGTGGCTGCATGCTTCAGTCCTTCTTTTATTGTGAACGTGTGGTTAATGAGTTCTCTCATTGGCTGCGTGTTCTTGTCCCGTTTTTTTGTGAGCACATGGCTTGTGTTGTCTCTTTTTGTCATGTGCTCTCCCGTCTATTGTCTAGTCCCACTCTCAGTTTATAAGGTTGCTAATAAATCTGCTGTCCTGTGCCAGTTCATCGTCATATTTTGTCTTGTCCTGAGTGTTCCAGTCCTGAGCCCTGCCAGCCTGCCCATCCTAGTTTGTTTTGATTGTTTATTTGTTTTATTAATGTTTTCCCCCTCGGGTTGTTTTATTATAAATAAATACCCATTTCCTTGCATTTGAGTCCTCGCTCCTTTTCCCCACCCACGAACTTGACAGAAATAACATTGCTTGTAATGTCATGATTGACCAATGAGAATTAAGTATACCAGAGAACCACTTAATAATTTGTTTTAAAATGCTAATTATTCCTTTTATGGCAAAGCTGAATTTCCATGAGCTATTATTCCAGTCACATGATCCTCCATCCAATATGACGGTTTGGTGTTGGAGTTTTTTGGGAAGAATTCTTTTATAATCCTTTAATTAACAAATAATAATAATAATAATAATAATAATAATAATAATAATAATAATAAATAAGCAGCATTTAACATGAATGTAACATATTTTTACTGTTTTAATAATTCTTGGATATGAATATGTAAAAAACATAACTATCTCTAAACTCTTGAATGGTAAATAATACTGGCAATGTGCAATAGAATGATTCAGAAACTGATATTTATAATCAGTTATAACCTGATGGTAGCATTTGTCAGTGTGTACTGTTGAAATGTACAAAATTACTTTATATTGTATATTTTATATATATTTTATTACATTAAATGTTTCATACTTTGGATCCAGGTAATCCAGGCTGACCAGGCAGTCCGTCTAAACCTGGTCGTCCAGGAATGCCAGGTCCACCTGGGGAACCAGCAATACCAGGGAATCCTAAAAAATATGGACAACACAGTCAGACATATGGACAAATCTTTGCCTTCAAAAAATTAAAAAAACAAAACATTATTTGCCTAGTGCTAGTGAGATTCTTGTGTGCCTGTTTCATCTAAGCTAATTGATCCTTATTTGATAATGTTACCGGCATTTAGGTTAACTAGTTTCTGTAGATCAAATAGTAGAACAGAAAACTAGCAATGCCAAGAAAATGGATTCAATTCCCAAGCAAAGCAAAAACTGACATACCTTACCTGCTGTAAATACTGTAATAGACTATTATTTGCTTTTGATAAAAGTGTCTGTGAATTCTGTAAATATAGATAAGGCTTTCCTCTTTTTTTAATACATACAATAAATTTTGTGTTTGAAATCATTTTGGTGAATTAGAACAAATCAGTCGTCAAACTGTATACGGCAGAGTCAATTAGTGATTAAAAGCACTGGCAGGAATATATTGTACCTTTAGTACCAGGGGGTCCTGGCAAACCAATACCAGGAAGACCAGGATCTCCTTTGGATCCAGGCAAACCTGGGAACCCGGGCTGTCCAGGTGGGCCTGAATCACCTGCATAGAAAATTAAACACTCTCTGTTGAAATTACCAATCTAGATGCATTCAGAACCACAAAATGTATGCTAAAAAAAGCGTAGTGAGAAAAGTAGTTTTATTCTTAACCTGGACGTCCTTGTGAACCAGGATCTCCATCCTGACCTGGGGGTCCACGTTCACCAACTTCTGGCACAGCCAACCCTGGTTCACCTTTCTGACCTATTCATAAAAACAAACATTGAGATAATGTACATAGTAGAACACTACCAAAGTGAAACTCACTAAGCTACAAGAAATTTGTGCTCCATAACATAATTAGCTGTCAATAAATTGACAGTTTTACCGTGTTAATAAATAAGACAATGCAAGTGCATTTAGCCTTGTAGGACTAGATCTGCACATGCAGCTACAGTGGATTACCAACAATAGATATACAGACACTCTTCTGTGAGCATACAGTATAAGATATGCTGCTGATGTTGCATGAATAAGCATATTATACATAAATGTCATAGCCAATACAGAGGTGTTCTACTGGCTTTGACAACAACAACTCAACCATAGTATTTAAATGTTAAGCAATAAATCTGATTGACTACAGAGGGCAATCATTCTGTACCATCTAGATTTTCAAGACTAATCTAGATATTTACCTTGAATAGTGCAAAAAGTAACATATATACATTTCATATGAATCACATTTAACTGAATTACATCTTTAATGTAAACAAAACTTAAAAAGGGCATTGCATTATTTCTTACCTGGAAGTCCAGGTGCCCCTGGTCTTCCTGAAACACCCTGAATACCCTTTTCTCCAGGAGGTCCCTGAGGACCAAACCCTGGGGAACCTGGTAGACCTCTGTCTCCTGGAGATCCTGGCAAACCAGGTTCACCATTAGGACCTTGTGTACCTTTCAGTCCCAAACCCTGTTAAAAAATGGCTCAAATTCAGTGCTAAATCAGTGTTTTACAAAGCTGTTAGTAAAGTCAATCAAAGTAGGGCTTCTCATTTTAGATGTGAAAACTAGCTTTATGTGAAAGCAACAAAGGGGGAGGATTCTGTTATTGATTACTCATTCTCATGCTGTTTTAATATCCTGATACCTTCGCTCATCTTTAGAACTAAGTTTTCAGGTGATTGGAGAGATATGAGGTTCAGTGGTTCAAATGTAATGATACGCTCAGAGAACACGTGTATGCACTCTCAGAAAAAATGGTACAATGTTGTACCAAAGAAGATACAAATCCTTGTCACTGGGGCAGTACTTTTTTATGAGACAGAATTGTACCTTAAGACAAATAAATAAATTTGTACTATTGCAGTTTGTATCTTTAAGGACATGATTTGTACCACTGGAAACCAAAATGTAACTTTGGTTTTTAAAACCTGCAGATACAATATTGTACCTTCATCAAAGGTACAAATCTGATCCATGATGGTATCACTACAGTGACAAGACACTTTGTACCTTAACAATGTCAAATGTGTTCCTTCAAGAACAGTTTAAAGGCATTTTGCTTTATCCAAAATGCGTCACTTTATTTTCAGTAAATATAAAACATCAAATGCATTTTAAACAACATTTTTAACAAGTTTCTTTTTGTGTAAATGCACCTTTACCATTTACAATAAAGAATAAAAAATACTTTAACATAAATCAAAAGATCTTTTTTTTTGCTAAACATTTCACAACTCTTCACAAAATGTTACAGAAATACATTTTCCCATGTACAATATAAAACATTTTTTCCTCAAAATTTTACACAATAATCAATGTAAAAGTTAATCACTTAAAAGTTAGTTTAGTTTATTTAATGTTAAAATAGAAATAGAATTATGCAAACGTATTGTAAAGTGAGATGCACAGTGTTTGATTAGTTTTACAATACTAAAATGTCTGCATGAACACTGCATATGTAGGACTTTTGCCAGCTCACCTGTGTAGTGGAAAACAAACACCAAAAGGTGCAGATATCAATAATTAAAATGTATTTATCAGAAAATGCTTATCAACTGTTTATTAAAAATGACTTAAAAGTTCAGTTTACAATACCTGTGTTTTACCAGTTGTTTTGTATCATAGAACTTAATAATCAATGTTTATGAGTTTCTTTAAACATATGCTTTTAAATGATGATTCATGTTTTAATATGGACATTATTCTTAAATCACTTTCCAGTAATATTTATTTTCATAGATTGTAATAATAAAGGAGTTGTCCAACACTTATGTGCCTTTTTTATGAGAACAATTGTGTATCTTCATTTCAATTGTACCATAAAAGGTACAGAACAGTATCATAAGAGGTCTTTTCTGTACCATATAAGGTACAACTTTTACAAAGGTACAAAACAGTTTCTTAAGGAACATTATTTATACCACCCTATACCCTTTTTCTGACAGTGTGTGGCAAAAAACTGCAAATACACTTATTTTCATCTATGTTTGATCTCTTGCATCATTTCAGGGTCTGGGTTTACTAGAAGCAGTATGACGTGTTAGACACAGCAGCACAACATACAAGTGTTTTCCTACACGTAGTAAAAGTTTACCCTGGTCTGATTGGTTAATATTGGTAAACAAAGTTATTTTGACAGTTTTGTAGGAGCACAAAAGTTCTTCCTAGAGTTTTGTATGATAAAACCATTAAAGCGCTGAAGTCACATGTTTTGACAAAGTTTTTGGTTTCTTTTTTGCACCTTGAACATCTTAGGACCATTGCTGAACATGGAGGATGAGAAAGCTCTTTGATTTGATCTAGAACATACTCTTTTGTGATCAAAGATGAACAAAACTCTTGTTCCTGGAGGACCTCAAACACTGCATGTTTTGGATGTCTCCTTTGTCTGTCACACCTATTACAGGTCTTTCAGTCTTTGCTGTAGGGCTGATGTTCTAAATCCTGAATTTGTGTTTGATTAAGGAGACTGGAAAATGTGTAGAGCTGGTGGTCCTCCAGGAACGTGGTTGAGAAACACTGGTTGAGAAACACTGGTATAGCTACAGGTTGTTTATTATACATAAACAACCTGTAGCTATATTTTTTCTCACTGCATGCCTCAATAAACAAACAAAAAAAAAAACTGTTTCAACATTTCTTCACTAGAAAAATACTTTTGCTGCTTGTTAGAACTACTTATTTATAAAGAGCTGAATGAACACAATTCTTGAGATTTTTTGGGATAACAAAATTTTTTATGTTCAATCAACTTGAATTTGTAATTAAGTTAATCTTAACTTAAGTGGCGGTCAGTAAACATGTCAAACCACCTTTAGCCTAGGACTATTGAATTCTTTTTCCCAAATTTGTCTTAGACAATCAATTTAATGGCTGAAATTGCAGTGTGAGCTGGGCTTTAAGTAAAAGGAACAAATACTCACAGGTGGTCCTCTGAGGCCAGGTGGACCAGGCACTCCATCACGCCCAGGTCTTCCTTCGAGTCCCGGCAGACCTGGAGGGCCAGGAAAACCTGTGTCTCCTTTATCTCCTTTCACACCAAGAACAGAGAGGGTATCGCCTGGGTCACCCTTCTCTCCAGGGAGTCCAGGGGAACCCTGAGGTCCAGGTATTCCCTAGGGTTGCAAGTATAAAGTGATTATTGTATGTACTTCTAAATCACTCTGAAGTATTTGCCACTTTAATCAAAATCTCAGGTCATCAGCATGGAAAGAACACTCACAGGTGGACCCATGAGCCCCGGTCCTCCCGGAAATCCCCTGTCTCCTTTAGATCCAGACACCCCAGGAGCACCTGACATAAAACAAGCACAATATTCAGCTTAAAAGCATCAGTGTTTTACATTAAATAGCCATTTAGTCCTGAAAACATGTACAACTATAGATCTTTCTGCATTTCTGTTTAAGACTTATACAATTTTATTATGTAAAACAGCATTACTGCTTGTACAACATCTGCATGTTACAACTCATTATAAGAGAGAGTGCTTATTATCAGTTGCTTTAAACCTTACCTGGACTTCCAGGAGGACCTGGAAAACCTTGGGGTCCTGGGACAGGGTTTCCATTAGAGAAACAATTCACACACGTCTCACCTTTTTGACCTGCGACATTTGACATTGACAGAGTTCTTTAAACATCTAAAACTATAAGTGTAGAATAAGATTTAGGCTTCAACTCAACAGCTCCCTAGCACCAGAGGTTGTGAATTAGTAGGTTGTGTGCAGAAATTCTGCCATTTTTCAACCATTAAACAATTATAAATATTTGGTATATTGTTCTTAACCTGTCTGCTATATTTGGTCATGTTAAATATAAATAAATAACAGATTATTTTCAGAAAAGCCTATATTGTTTGTCGTTATGTTTGATTATTTGGTTCATATTACTATTTTGTGCTTCAAAACTTAGCGTAGAGCATAGTGAGCATCGAATCTCCCTGATTTTCATGGTGCATTGTGGGACTTTCAGGTTGTGAAAGTTTTAGTGGACAAGAAGTATTTTGCCATTGAGACAGCACTTAAAATAGCTAACTCACTGAGTCAGTGCACTGACTAGTGAACAACAGTTTTGAATAACATGTAGGATGATTAAGAAGATTTTCTAGTATACACTAGAAGACAAACCTTTCTGCCCACTATCTCCAGAAAACCCACGCTCCCCCTGTAGGCCTGGAGGACCAGGCAGACCACGATTACATTCCACATCACTGTTGAATGCTCCTGGGGGACCAGGTGGTCCTTGGATTCCTTGTGGTCCTATTGGTCCGGGTCTCCCAGGTGGTCCAGGAAGTGAGATTCCAGGCTGTCCCTCATCACCCTTTTCTCCTCGTTCTCCAGGTAATCCTTGTGAACCGGGAGGTCCGGGACCTCCAATTCCTATAATAAGACATTTCTTTCATTTAAGGGCATGTTTAGTGCTGTTTCATGCACGCTGACTGTTTAACATTGAGAAAGAGCTACATTTAAATAGATGTTGGAGCTTGCAGAAAATTGATATACAAAAACTACATGTGCTCGTGATGTTTTAGCTAAGTGTACGACATGAATGCAGGAGCTTGAAATGGTGCAGCTTTATCTGTCTTTTAATAACCTGATAAAACTAAAGACTCTTTTGCAATAGGAAGAATACAATACTATTCTATACTGTGTGTACTCTAGATAAACATGCAAATGGAAGAAACTGTTTGTGTTATGACCACTTTAAATTAACTACATACATTCAGGGCACAGTTCACCCCTTGATGGTGATAATATGGTGATAAGTAACTGCAAATAAAACTGCAAAATAAAAACTTGAAATTCACAGTTGCTTAAAAATAACAAAATAGTAATAATAAATAATAAATGCCACTTACCCGGAGGACCCTGTGGACCAGGTGGCCCCTGAATACCTACCAAAAGACAAAACTAGATCAAATTCTGACACAGATAACATTGTGGAAATTATTCCTATAGATAAACAGTATAAAAACTAGTATACAAGCTATTACATCATCATTTGATAATCACGGAGCATGATTTAACTGTTCTTAAAGAAACACACCACTTTTTTTTTTTTTTTAAATAGGCTTTAATTTCAAGGCATCTAGAGTTAAACAGTTGAGTTTTACCATTTTATTTATTCATTTAGCCAATCTCCAGGTCAGTCTTCAGCCAATCACAAGTCCAAAGACATGCGGTACAGGTAAATTTGGTAAGCTAAATTGTCAGTAGTGTTTGTGTGTGAATGAGAGTGTATGGATGTTTCCCAGTGATGGGATGCAGCTGGAAGGGCATCCGCTGTGTAAAAACATATGCTTTGTTGGCAGTTTATTCCGCTGTGGCAACCCCAGATTAATAAAGGAACTAAGCCAAAAAGAAAATGAATGAATGAATAAATAAAAGAGTTTTGATAATTTTCCTATTTAATGCTTGATTTAAAGCTTAAAGTTGTAGTTACATCATGTACTATAAGACCCACTGAATATTAAACAGTGCTTTTACCTAGTTAGCTTGCTGGAGACCATTTTTTAGGTGCTTCATAATATTATTGTGCCTGCTGCAAGCTGCAAACATGGTACAGCAGGAAGGTTCATTGAATGAGAGTTTAGTTCCTAGCCATATCTGCCTAGAAAATAACAACTTTTTATTTATTGATTTTTTTTTATTGTCTTGGTACACAACCAAAATCTTTTTTGATTTTTTGCGCAAGATGCTAATGGTCTAATCTGATTCAATGACTTATGCTAAGCTAAAAGTGCTCCTGCCAAACCTGGACATCAGCTGAACGGATTCAAAAACTGTAAAACGTAACTGTTTAACTCTAGGTGGATTGTAAAATGAAAAGTGGACTTTTAAACTTACCGGGCAGTCCTCTATCTCCTTTAAAACCAGAGGATCCTGGTTCACCACGGTCTCCTTTTGGTCCTATTCCACCAAGACCTGTGAACTGATCACCCTTGGAACAAAAAGGTTTAGTTTAATACTAAACAAATCAATTTATATAGTTATATAAAATAATAGTAATATAATATATATATAATAGATATATAAAATATCACAAAAAAAAATCAGAAAAATATTCAACATACCCTGTAGGAGGGAGGTCCAGGAGGCCCTTGATCACCTTTCTCACCCTAAAAGTGTTAATAAAAGAATATGTATGATTTTAACCCATGTGCAAATCAAGTATGCAGGTATTTGACTAATTACAAAGCTAATTTGAAATGACAAAACAATCTGTGAGCCAACTAGTTTTTCATGAATGCTCAGCTTGTCCAGGGTTGTATTACATTACACTAAGAAATGTTCAGCACTTACTCTAAAACCATCTTGTCCAGGCAAACCAGGAGGCCCTTGATCTCCTTTATCACCCTGAGAAAGAGAGATGACAAGCGCAATAAAATACATCAGCAGTGTCTAAATAAACTGCACTAAATATAAGATAGATTTACTTTAAATGCCAAAATAAAACTTGTAGAGGCAACCTTTCTAATTCTGCTTGATTATGGTGATACATTACACATGCACGTGACCTGCTCTATTTTAACAGACCTTGATTTAGTGTACCATGCTTTATTTTTCATTCATTTTGTTTTTAGCTTAGTCCGTTTATTCATTAGGAGTCACTACAGTGAAATGAACCGCCAACTTACCCAGCATATGTTTTACGCAGTGGATGCCCTGCCAGCTACAACCGAGTACTGGGAAACATCCATACAATCTCAAATCTCAGTCATACATAGACTATAGACCATTTAGCTTACCCTATTCACCTATAGCGCATGTCTTTGGACTGTGGGGGAAACCGGACATCACTACCCACTGCACCACCGTGCTGCCATGCATCATTATGTTTGTGACATATCTCAGCCATGTTCTTATGTTTACTCACCACCAGAGATCACCCACTATCACTACAGACTCTTAGACTACGTTGGGTGTGAGTTTGGATTTCTAGATTAACATGTTGATCCTGGAACATCATTCCTGTTCAAAATGTAATCCATGCCTAATCCCTACCCCTAAACCTAAACCTAACAGTAAAGTAATAACAGTAAACCTAAACTTAACATAAACTATAAACGTATCCCTTAAATCTGATTGGCTGATTGGAATGTTGTTGCAGGGTAAACATAGACAGTGATCCAGGAACATGTCCTAGTTGGTGAAATCACTCTATCCCTTACATCAGGGGTTTTCAAACTGTGGCGCGCGCCCCACCAGGGGTGCGCCAGTACCCATTAAGGGGGGCATGAGAATTTGAAGCGTGCACTCGAGTAAATTATGATGACGATTTTTATGCGTTAACTAGAGGGAATATGATTAACGTTAGCTCCACAGCTAACTATCAGGCACCCGCGGAATTAATGCTGCTGTGGTGGTCATGGTGGAGAGCATGAGACTGATTCCTGTGATGCTCCAAGGACAGACGAGTCTTTGCTGAGGTCCACCTTCCTGCGTCTAGACTGCAGCTCTGCACAAGGCGTTTGGCCATAGGAAAAATGGTCGTGCCCAACTGAGCCTGGTTTCTCTTGAGGTTTTTAAAATTCTTCACTTTCGCCAATTGGTGAAGTTTTTTCCTCGCCGCTGTCGCCACTAGCTTGCATGGTTCAGGATCTGTAGAGCTGCGCATCGATGGATTTGCTCTTCAGTGTTTGGACTCTCAGTAGTGAATATTAAACCACACTGACCTGAGCTAAACTGAACTGAACTTAAACACTTAAAACTGAACTGATACTGTTTCAATTCACTATAAACTTCCATGTGAAGCTGCTTTGACACAATCTACATTGTATAAGCGCTATACAAATAAAGATGAATTGAATTGAATAATGCGTTCCAGTAAAATATATAGAAATAAAATGGACCGGGTGCTTTTTAAAATGAATGACGGTGGATGAATGAAAAAAACTGGTGAGCATCTGATGAAAAAGTGCCCTGAATCAAATCAACAGCAGGATGCCCTTCTAAATCTTTCACTTACTTTGGAGACACTACTGACTATGTTTACATGGACATCAGTAATAGTTATTTGCCTAAATCTGAATAAGACAATAATATAATTATGGTGTTAAGTGAAGTGAAAAAAAACTTCCGCATTTCACAATGTGTGTGTGTGTGTTGTCTTTAACTGACAGCCGTGTGTGTGTGGATCTTGCCACAAAATGCAGCAAAAAGTCCTACATGACAGTAATAGTTTGATTGCGGTGTTTACTTCAATAATGCCACTAATATATGCATACTCCACATGTCTTAATTCCATTACTGTTTAGTTCAGTTATGACTTTAGTCAGATTAGGGTAATCAAAAAATCACTGTTTACATGGTAGACTCTTCATCAGAGTATTGTCTTAATCGTATTAAAATTGTATTAAAGTGTTATTGTCCATGAAAACATACTCAATGTTCGACTCAACCACTCCGTCAGGGTTTGCGAAGCAGCATTTTCTGTATGTACGTACTTCAAAAGCAAGTAGGCTCACGCTTATTGACAGTGGAAGATGATTTACGGTTGGTCGTGTCAGGAATCCAACCACAGATAGCATGTTGTCCTCACAGAAATAGGCTCAGCCATCACACTGAATCAGGTAAGCTGTATATTTATGTTTCAATGTAAATAATGCTACGCATTTTAAATGCAGCAAGTAATATGTGAATGATGTCTGCACATGCATTATAATTTTGGCTCGAGGGAGAGGTGCATGAGGGGGCAAGTGAAATTGGACAAATTTGGGGAAGCGTGTGTCCTAAAAGTTTGAAACCCCCTGCCTTACACTACATACACTATCATGATTCATTGAACTACACTTCTCATGCTCCTTTTGCACATTCACATGTTCATTCATGCACTCTGACCAATAAAAGTTTGCAGAGAGAGTCGTATAACTCATAACTGCATCCTACATACATTTATCTATAAAGCATGTCTTCTATGGCCCAATCCTAATTTCAAAATTTTTTCAGGACTGCTGTACAGGAGTTATTATTAGGGATTATAGATAGCAAAATGTTGTGGTTTTTATTTTAGTGTTTTTTTTTAAAGCATGACACCCCTACCCCTTCATGTGAGCGCACAAAATGAGGGGTAGTGGTAAGAGGAAGGGCTAATGGGTAAAATTGGGATTGGACCTATGTCTTTGTTTTGGCAATTAATAGCTATGCTCTTTAAAGTATTTGCTTTTTGGCGTTTGAGATTATGTAGAACAGGAAAAAACAGAATTTTTGTAATACGCACCATAGAATAATGCAAAAATTCACATAAAAGTGACACTAAAGATTGGTTAAATTTGTGTCTATTGGTAAATTGGAATGCATTATAAACTGCGACTGGTAATGGGAGACTTGTTTTTGTGATATGTTTAACAAGAATGTTATGTTAATAAGCACATGTTAAAATATTGTTGTAAATGCATATTGTTGTTGTTGTTGTTGTTGTTTTTTAAAAAAAGTGATTACTGTATGGCTGTTACCTTGGCCAGGTCGCTCATGTAAAAGAGATTTTAAAACAGAATGGGACTTTCTGGTTAAATAAAGTAAATACTTTCCATTAATGACATCTTACCGGATATCCAAGGAGACCTGGTTCACCATCTTTGCCAGGTTTTCCCTTAAAAATATAAATATATCATAGCATGAATGCCATAAAATGCTATGTTTTGTAATCTGTAAATTAAAGAGTTTATTTGCAAAAACAGATAATTTTTTATAATTAATTGGAATAGTTTTTTTTATATTGTGCATTGCAGAGTAAAACTGCAAAAAAACTAAACAAAACACAATTTATAGAAATTACTAAAACTGCAGCTTTAATAGTTATCAGAAATCATGCAAAGAAAAAAAAATTCAGAAAAAATAAAATAAAATCTTTTTGCAAACTCCTAAAATATAAACAAGGGCTTTCAGTGGGCTTCAACCTACCCTTTTTCCGGCCTCGCCAGGTTCCCCTTTCTCTCCTTTCTGACCCCCTTGTGGACCCTTTTACAGAAAAACAGGATTGCTTTTTTTACAAACAGAACAAGAAACCATAGGCATAGACTGACATTTGAAGGGGGGTCAAACGCAAAAAAAAAGTAAATAAAAAAATTATAATAATAACAATAAAACACTGGAATAAAAAAATAAATGAATCACATTAAGTTTTTATGTTTTTGTTTGATTAAAATTTTTCTTTTACAGACCTTAAGTTCTGACTTTTTAGCTTAGGAGTCTATAATCTTAGACTGTAAATGAATTTATATCTCCTTTACAATCTCAGGATAAGTATTAATTATTATTAGGTTATTAGCAATAGTGTTTATTACTTTAGATTGAAATCATTCATTTTCATTCAAATGGTCATTATTATTAGTATGCCAACTGGGTAAGTAGTAGGGCTGGGTGATTTGGCCTAAAATCAAAATCTTGATTAATTGAATATTTTAATTATGATTAAATGATTTTTTTTTTATTTATAAATTTTTTTTGCCCTCATAGTTCACATACAGGTTTTATACAGTAAATATGCTCATATATTACCAGTGAGAGATAAAGGATGCATTACTTAATTTTAAAACAATCGAAGGAAACACACATTATCTACTATCTATGATTATTCATTGAACATCAACGTTGAACAACTTAATTGAAATTTATCCATGCCACCGCATGCTCGTCACCGATATCAAATTGACTAATCACAGAGCTTGCGCTATGCATCATCGCGACATGCAGTTACATTTTTTGAGAGGTATGCGACTGCGCAAAGGCTGTGCCGCACCATACGCGTGCACTCGATGCAGAAGTATAAATCAGTCTTAACAGAGCAGGGTCATGTGACTCCACACGTGGTAGCGAAAGTAATTGAAAAATCGACCTGGAAAAATTTGATTGATTATAAGTTCTGAATGTCGATTTCCATTACTATTCAATTAATCACCCAGCCCTAGCCAGTAGGCTATAAAACATGCATTTATGACAAATTTATCTAAAGGAAAGAGACAAACTGAGACTGTGCATCACTTTTCCCATTCATCAGCACACCAAGTAGATAAATGTGTTTTAAATGTGTGGAAATAAAAACCCCTTAACATGACCACTGCGCCTAAAAAGACAAATATTAACAAAATGATATTACAAAATAGGAGATATCTCCAAGATATTTTGGTTAACTTTCTTGATAAAGATGCTTTGACTTTTAAAAATATCTTTTGAGGAGTTTCTTTTTACATCTGCAACTGAAGAAACGATAAAGTTGCCTGTTTTTTACCTGCAGTGTTTCTGTGAGAGGAGCAGTACATTCATTGAAATAAAAGCTATGCTACCCCCGTGAAATAACTCATTTATAATTCAAAATTAAAAGGAGTTTATGTACTATATTCCTGTCCGGACTTTTGTTTATTAAACTGTAGAATAATCACTTTTTTAACATAACTAAATTAGCAGAAGCCAGAATGTTATTTCATTTTTACATAATAAACAGGTCACACTGACCGACGATGACATTTTAAAATCATAATTATTTAAAACCATGAAAGCAGACACTTATATTCAGCATGTTTTTTGAGCTATACAAAATCACTTTGCCAATTATACTTAAGGTGGACACAAAAATGGGACATCTTGTGTTTAAATCAGATACATACAGGGGGTCCAGGGGGGCCTGGGAAACCAGTATCTCCGGGTACGCCTCGATCACCCTATTAAAAGACACACACACACAAAATGAATAAAAATATATATTTATATGTAGATTTCTGCTTACATGCAGTGCCACTCCAGGGCTCAAGACAATCCCAGCAAGCAATTTTGTGTTTAATAGATGTCTAATAGACATCTAAACGTGGGCAGCTTGGCTAAAACAAGGCTAAACTTGGGCTGTCAGTGACAATCTAATAGACGTCTAAGAATTGCCCAAAACTAGTTGTCAAATAGAAAGATTAGACAGACTTTATATGTGTAGTCATTTATTTCTGTTTATTTGACGACTAGTCTAGTTTTGGCCTATTCTTAGATGACCATTAGATTTTCACTGACAGCCCAAATTTAGCCTTGTTTTAGCTGAGACGACTATATTTAGACGTCTATTATATATCTATTAAACATCTTTTAAAAACAAAAAAGCTTGCTGGGAACACAAAACAGCACAATTTGTAAAAATGAAAAACCCCAATTGTAACAATTCCACTACTACAGTAAACAAGTAGCCTAAATTTGTTTTAGGACATTTGCTATGAGCAAAAAAGTTTAGTACAAACATAAATAAACAAAAACTGAGTAACTGAGTAAAAATGTAGTAATTACATTAATCCTTTAAAATATTTAACAAAATAACAGTATTCAAACATTTGATATACATGTAACTTTTCTGAAAATAGTTTTTGTTATTGTTACTATAGTAAAATAATGGTAATAGTTGGTAATTTGAATGATAGGTGGTCTTTTTTTCCCCAGACAACTCTGTAATAAACTGTGCTGTTAATTGGTGATGTAAATGACTGCTCCGGCAAAGGGCATTGACTCTAGCTCACACAGCACTGTCTTATCTTTTGAACTTTTGAGTGATTAATGGTTTATGCGGCATGAAGTTCAAACAATTAGAGCTGATTTGATCCACTTTTTGCTGCGTTTGCTGATGTATCTCAGAACCAACTGAATAAATAAAGATTGTTACTCGCAGTCTGAAGCCTTACACACAGAAACATTTTTACTGTTTGTCAGTGTGTGTGGCAAAATATAAAGGAATTATTGCTTAAACACTTCCTTTGGGCTGTAAGTCAAAAAACATTGGAGCAAAGAGGTAAGGATACCTTTTCTCCTTGTTGAATGACTGTATCTGGTGAACGTGACACTTCGCCAACTTGTCCTGGTGGCCCTGGAGGTCCTTGTAATCCACGGTCACCCTGCAAACATAAACATAAGCACACAAAAAAGCACACAAAAAAATGAAAATTCTGCCATTATTTACTCATCTTACACTTCTGATCTGTTTTCTTTCAAAATAAGTGATCTTCACTGCCTGATAGATATACGATATAAAGTGGACCAGACAAGAAGCACTGCATTATATTCCATTTTACCCTGCCATCTCTTTAAAATATGAAAATTTATTTTACTCCAGTATTTTTAATAGTGTTTCTGTGCTAGCCTGCTGCCATTGACAACGTTTACATGGTCTATCATCTTGTTTTACGCTTGAACAAATAAATGAACGCTTAAGTTTATTTAACTAAATGTATTTTAAATACATTATGATGTTTATGCTTTAAAAGGAACCTTATGAAGTTGAAAATATTTCAAGTATTTCACATTAAGCTTTCACTTACTGAAAAACAGTACTGTAGTTGTGCATGTAGCCCATTGAAGAATTAACCATAGATATATACACTAGATATCACATAGGGACCCTGAGCATGCGTCAATAGCGCCGCCACATTGGTACAGTGCTCCTAGGACAAACGTCATTCATTGCACTAGTCAAGAGTGTGTCAATGTGAAGATGCTGGACTTTAGTGCTGTGTACGGGTGTAGTAACGAGCAAACAAAGAAAACAAAGCACAAAGGCATCACATTTCATAGGTAAGATTTCGTTTTTTATGTTTTTGTATGTTATGAACTTTTGTGCTTAACAGGTAACGTTATTGATGATAATACAGTGTTTTACTGCAGTGACCATAAGGCAAAGTAGCACCAACTCGCACTAAATTCTAAGCTTATGCTAGTTTTGTTGAATAAAATAAGCAAACAATGTTATGAAATATAACAAGAAGATGCGGCGCTGCTAGAACTTGTATTATTATCAGCTAAGTGAACAAGTCGTTCATAACGGAGATTCATTTACAAATGAATCGCTCCCTCTGTCAGAATGAGAAGTGACAGCAGGAGAGGGGGTGTGTTTCAGGACATGGATTAGATCAAATTAAACAGGGAAGGAGGGTAATGCATTTCCATACACACAAAAACTCATTCTTTGTCAGGAATGCCCGTGCGGTCACATCCATCAGTGAAGAAAAGTGATGTAAAATGATAATATTTCGTAATTTAAAAAAAATATTTGCATACGGACCACCGGGGAAAACTCCCGATCATAGATATATGTGTATATGTGTATTTCTCTGGCTTTGGATGGCCACAGTCCTTCACTTCACCTTGGTCCTGCATTCATTTCAAAGGAGCGCTACCCTGTACTAAAATGGCGGCTCTATTGAAGCATTCCTTCTAATAGACAACAGTAAGGTAGGCGACATCTAATGGATATATCTATGGGCAGAGGCAGGCAACTCGTAACCTTTCAGCCAATCAGATGAGAGCTGTATTCGATATCACCCACTCTGCGCTCCTTTTGCGCAGTCTGTTCCTCTCCAGCATGGCGAACGGAGGAGATGTGCAGGATTCAAGCATTGAATTCCCTGACTTTCACTGACTAAACCATTATATCTAATGAACGTAAACAGGCTGTTGTGGTGCTTTAGTGCCTAATATGTAAAATATACCCTATCATTCAGTAATAAATATATAAATATAAGCATTTTAAATGATTCGTATGAGTTTTATCTTTATTTAGCCAGAAAGTAAAAAAAATTGACAATAAAAATATGACAACATAAATTAAGTGTTTATTTGCTTATCATGGGCTGTAGTAAACTTATCTCCTTTTCTCAGAAGGTGAAAATCGAACATAAATCAGGCTAAAACTCCTGTAGTCTTAGCTGTAGGCTTTATTTGACTGGATTTGATTGACTAAGGCAGCGACTCTGAACACAAAACTAAAGTGCTGTCCAGTTGAATATTCTGATTTGCTGGTGGTAAAGGACATTGTAGCCTAAGTAATAAATTAAATAGGCTATTGTGAATGCGGTATGATATGTTAATCTGGTTTATCTTTTTTCAACACTAAATGCAATGTTTTATTTTGGTAGTGTTGTGTGTTCTGTTAGTTTCAGTTTTGCTTTGGCCTATGTGGATGCGTGGGAGGAATGAGCCACGACAAGATGATCGTCTTTTCCGTAGAACTTTTACTTAATGTCTTGAACATTGCAAATACACTCACACAGTACAAGTGGCATAAACACACAGCTTGCACGTCACTGTTCCTCTTGCTCCGGCACAGCGATGAGCATGCGAGCAACCTCTATATTGAACTGAACTTCCCGTACACAACGTAACTCAGTGCATTCTCTCTAATTGACATAACTAAACAGCCGATGGAAATGAGAACAGGAAAAACAGTGAACAGACTTAAAGGGACCATGCTCTCTTTACTACAGTAGTTTTGTAGCCTAATCTTGTTTAGGCGATCATTTGGAGTTTTACGTTTCAAGGGTCTGAAAAATCAGTAGGACATGTTAATCTTATTTGCAATTTTGGGAAAGTAATACAATACAATTTAAAGTCACGTAAGAAAATAAGCTAAATGTGTTACTTTTTAAGGAAAGTAATGTGAAAATAGTCTAGTTTTTTTTTTTTTTTTTGGGGGGGGGGTTAAAAAAAGAGTAAGGTTTATTTGCTTATTTGCAGTTATTCATAAGCATTTACACTTTAATTTTATAAATTAACTTAATTCAATATACTTGTATTACATTTTATTTAATGAAATGTAAAATGTTTCGTTGCATTTGGAATGTCTCATCACAGCATTTTTATTCTGTATTCTGCAAAGTCTTTTCTGCATGAATGATTAATGCGGCATAATATCATAAGTAAAATTGACCAAGCTGGGAAGAATCGCGTCAGTTTTAACAAATATATATATTTTTTTTCATTAGCCACTTGTTATTCTGTCTGTGCGGTAAGTTATTCATGACCCAGATGACAAGTAATAAAATAAAATAACAAACAAACAGGCTAATTATTGATAATAATAAAAAAACTAAAGCAAAAAAAACATAAACAAACTTAATTTATTAAAACTGACGCGATTCTCCTCAGCTCTTCTCTCCTGTGATGCAGCTGTAGGTTGGAGGGCAGGTTATCAGAGCAGTGATCAGCCCAATTTAAAATACTGAACAGCAAACATGTTTGAAATGATCCGAGAGGATGCGATTTGTGTTGAAAAAAGATCCCAAAAAGTATTAAAACTATATTTATATTCTACATATTACTAAAGCACAACAATAGCCTGTTTACGTTCATTAGATATAATGGAAATTAGGTTTAGTCAGTGAAAGTCAGGGAAATTAATGCTTGAATCCTGTGCATCTCCTTCTCCGTTCGCCATGCTGGAGAGGAACAGACTGCGCAAAAGGAGCGCTGAGTGAGTGATTTCGAATACAGCTCTCATCTGATTGGCTGAAAGGTTACGAGTTGCCTGCCTCTGCCAGGACAGTCTCAAAAATACACACACACACATATCCAGGGGGAGTCGTACGTGAAAGACGATTTGCACATTCTCCATTAGGATGAACTCGCAAGATTTAAACACTCAAAACTTTGTGTACACTCTTATACATTTGCAAATGGTGTTTAGAATTTGTAAAGCAAATGTTATTAATATGTATTTTTATTTTGTGCATGTGAATTGTTTTTGTGAATATATATATATATATAATGCACGTGAATTTGGTTGTATGCACGTGAATTAGGCTACGCATGTGTACATCGTGTCTTTTGCGTTAAATACTTTTGAGTCTATTCTGATTCCATAGTCAATGACTGAGAATATGTTTGTGTTCAAAAAAAGAAAGAAATTAATAAAAGTTTAAAACCGCTTGAGTGTGAGTAAATAATGAGCAACTGTTCCTTTTTGAGTGAACTATCCCTTTAAAAACTTTTAGTTTAGTAGTGATGAGTGTTGCTTAGGGCCCTTTTTCATTTCTGCAAGGTGAAAATTACAGATTGAATTATGGAAGTCAGCCCTAAAATACAGAATTAGCTGCTTTATAATTCAGAATGTCATCGAATTTGGCAGATTTTGGATGAATAACTTAATAACTCCATAACAATACTAAACGTAAGTAAACATGGACAGTGTAGTGTCCACAAAAAGACTATTCAAGCTTGAAGTTTGCATGTCTCTGAATGAATAAAGTAGATTTGTTTAAAGCATGTGCTGAAAGGGACAGTTAAAGTAAAAATATAATTTTTTGAATTGAACTTTTATGAATTTGAATACAGTGCCTACTAAATAATCTCTAAAGAACATAAAAGAGCATTGGTCAATGTCCAAATTCTCTACCTGAGAATGGTCAGTGGTATTTATCACATCGATTTTCAGATTTTACAGTATAAATATCTGCTCAGAACCTGATATGGCTGTCTAAAAACTGTCATGGGATTTAGCATAAACAACACACAGATAAACAGATCAAATTTGCACAATTTGTAAACAAGCAAGCAGGCATCCCCAAATCTGCTGTGAGAGTTTCCTTCACAAGTGTTGGAAAACTATCACTCATATCATACACACACAAAAACTTATAAAAAGCTACTTAACCATAACCAGCAATTAAAATGAAAGTTTACTTTAAATGAGACCAATATTACTGCACAGTAAAATGTCCTTCCTAAAAACAATAACTTGTTTAATTAATAATAAGCAATAACTTAAATAATTACATAATTGTTGTTTCATGTTTTAGAGTTCCTAATGTACATTTTTATTGTTAAAATATTAATACATAATTGTCTTTTGAGTACAAAGCTTTATTTTAACTCTTAAATTTAAAGGCATAAATAAATAAAAAAATTCTGTCATCAATTAATTATCTGTCATTTGTTCAAAACCTATTTGAGTTTCTTTCTTCTGTTAACACAAAAGAAGATATTTTGAAATATGCTGGTTTCTTGGAGCCATTGATTCTCAATTTTGTTTCCTACTATGAATGTCAATGTAGCAACCAGCATTCTTCAAAATATCTGCTTTTGTGTTCAACAATAGGGAGAAACTCAAATAAATGATAAGGTAATTTTCATTTTTATTTCATTTTTCAAAAAGAAAATAGAAAAAATTGTATCTGGAAAAACAAAAATTGAAATAATGTGATATGGAGGAAAAATGTAATAGATTTAGCAGGGAATAGCTTTTATTGCCAAAGAGCAATGTGTGTACACTACCTTCTCTCCTTTGGGTCCTTGGAAATTCAATCCCATGTTTCCCTTCAAGAAAAAGACAGATCAATTTCAGATTCAGATCAGGAAAGTAAAAGTTAACATTTACTTAATTCCAGTACTACTTACCTTTGGTCCCGGTGGACCAGGAGGGCCAGGACGACCCTGAAAAGAGCAGAATTATAAAAAAACCCCACTAAATTAATATAAGTATAAAGTATAATTTAATCTATTTCTTTAAACAATGTGCATGGTTTATTTGATTAATTTCCAAATATTTAACTGCACTAAGTATGAGTGAAATTTAAATAGGAGTCTTACCTCAAACCCTTTGGGACCAGGAGGACCGATAGGTCCTTGAAGACCTGGGGGTCCGGGATCACCCTATACATCAAAACTATACTGTTACACACAGAAACATGGATCTATTTGCAATTTTATAGTTCAAGCTTCTCAAACTATGAAAGATAAAGTCGTAGTTTACAAGATATAAAACTGTTTAGATGTGTTTAATGTTCACACAGGCATCTATTGAATCTAGATATGAAAGTTTTTTTTGAACATTACAATTTCTCATAATCTGAAAATATCCAATGCTTTTGTTAATCTGTAAATGCTCACCCTTCTGCCTGGAAAGCCATTATTGCCTGGAAGTCCGTTTTCTGAAATGCGATTAATGTCGATGATTTCCCCAGGTTCTCCCTGCAGGAGAAAAGAGATGTTATTTACACATTTTATCTCAAACATTTAGTGATTTGCACAAAAGAAAGTTTGTCACTACAGTGAAAAATATGTGTATTATGAAATTAAATACTTGCCTTTTGTCCTATAAGACCTGGTGGACCCTGTGGAAACATAAAGTATGAATTAGTTTAAGAATAATGCAAACACTTCTTGAAAGTGGATTGACACCTAGTGGTTGACATAGGTATTGACAAGCATATTTTTCACCCAGAACCCTTCGTCGACGACAGGACGCAAAATGCAGGTTGCCAGACTGATGATAAGGAGCCTTTCACTGTAAGATGCTCAGCTAATGTTTATATCTGTAATGTTTGAATTATTTTCTAATTAAAAACCACCTCATGTGGATATTTTATAACTCTGAATCTGTCACATTTCTGAGGCTGCTCCTGTCCTCCAGAGGTCGCCATTTCAGCTGCACCCGCATAAAGAGGCATCATTCATCACTGAAGTGAAATATGCTTTTTTCCCGCCAAGGCAACCTGGGGTGTCCAAATATAATTTGGTAAACTGGCAATAGTGGGTTACACAGGACATTATGACACAAAACACATGATTTTAAAAAAGAATAACTACATTTTCAGACAAATAAGTATGTCCATTTAGTACTTAACATTCACCAAAGCATCTTTAAGAGTCAGAAATGTACACACAGCACCTTAAAAAAGATACTATGCCTGCAACAAACATGTAATAAAAAGTGGCACTTACTGGCTGACCATCTAAACCTGAGCGACCTAAATTTCCAGGAAATCCTCTTTCACCCTAACAAAAAAAGAGAGGTTTATGCTTGTTTGTACTTTTTAAGTTTTAATTCATATTGTGTGCTCAATTATCACTTGTATTGTTTCCTACTTTAGTTCCGTTACAGCCTGGAATTCCTCTGGGTCCTGGAGCACCATCCTGTCCTGGAAGACCCTGCAAGTCAAAAACACAGATGCTTATATCGAAAAATATTGTTATCATAATAATACTACATGCAATATCTGACTACATGCAATATACACCTATTGAGAGGTGTGATATACTAAATGCATGTTATGTGCCAAGCAATCCCTGCAGGCACAAGACGTCAACATGACGTCATATTGATATTGTACCCCAACGTACCCTAACGTCATGGGGACGTTGGATTTTGCTTGGAAATGAAAATCGGTTTGACGTCAGAACTCAACGTCAGGCCGACGTCAATGTCCAACGTCCAACCTAAAATCAACCTAATATCAACTTCTGGGTTTTGCCTGCTGGGTTGATGTGTTGCATGCATAGTATTGCTGCATGATATTGGAAAAATCTGACAATGCAATATTTTGTTTTTTCTGCTATATTTATTGCGATTTTTCCAGTGATGGGTTGCAGCTGGAAGGGCATCTGCTGCGTAAAACATGTGCTGGATAAGTTGGCGGTTCATTCCGCTGTGGCGATTAATAAAGGGACTAAGCCGAAATTAAAATGAATTAATTAATTTATAGCGATATGAATATAATTGTTTCACCAGATGTCTTGAATAGCTCAATTTGGAAAGAACTTTATATTGATTGGGATGATTTTATAGGCCAGATTTTTTAACTGTATAAGTTAAATAATCGAAAGTAAGCAAATAAAAGTACATAGTCTTCATTGTATAAAAGCTAAATTGTTATAAGTTCTTGTACACCAATTATTTAAATGCACTTGAAATCTTACAGTCATAGGCTTTAAAAACAAAGCAAACAAGCACTATTTCACACTATTAGGGTTTAACTTCACAAACACTCATCAATATGGTTCTTGGTCAGTTATAATTCACTCAATTTTCCTGAGGGATGAATAATCTGAAGTTGAACTCAACATTGCAGATCCTGCAATGTGACTAATGCGATATCGATGCTAAACCGATATATTGTGCAGCCCTAATGCATAGGTTACTATCTTTATACTATGTTATTTACTAGACTGGGTCCAAAGAGCAGAGAGCTGAAAATAAACACCAGTGGCAGGAGTAGAAAAAACAAGTGAGGAAAATGACAACAGCAAATAACAATTAAAATATCTGCTGATGTTTTATTTAATTTATAATGGTTTAATGGTGTGATCATGTTACACTGATGACTGGAGCAAAATCCAGCTTTTACATCACAGCAATACATTTAATTATAAAGGAATTATACTGAACTAATGAAAAAAATATCTTATTAATACTTCACAATTGTACAGCTTTTACTGTGCTTTTAAGTGAAGATTAATATAAATAAATAAACAAATAAATAAACAAACAAATAAATAAATAAATAAATAAATAAATAAATAAATAAATAAATAAA
>CAIGQZ010033024.1:5179706-5189873 GCA_903798205.1 Danio tinwini
AAATAAATAAATAAATAAATAAATAAATAAATAAATAAATAAATAAATAAATAAATAAATAAATAAATAAATAAATAAATAAATAAATAAATAAAGTGCACCTATCGAAACATAAGCAGATTTAACTCTAAAATGCATCTGTGGTGTTTCCTGTTGCACAAACTTCCCCAAATGAAAATACTGTACATGCCACAAAATGATATGTGTGTGGCCTTGTTTAAATAATTTTATATAAATAGCATTTAATGTCAGAGGTAAGTGAATTGACATTCATTAAATATCATCACCAGGTCCAGCACATTACATTACATCAAACTAACCAATAATAAATGAATCACCAACTATTTAAATTTTGGATTATATTAATTAGTTCATGAAGGTACAACTATTTGATTTATTTATACACTCACTGGGATTCCTGGTGTTCCTGAAAATCCAGGTAATCCAGGAGGTCCCTGCAAAAACACAAAACAGTCAGCATTGTTTTAATAACTCTGAATTCATTATGAGCCAGAAGCTGTAAGTGAGACTCTCTTACTCTTATTCCTTTGGGGCCTATCGACCCTTGAGGTCCGTCATCACCCTGTAAAAGAAAGTTCAGTTTTAACTGAAGCAATGGTTGATCAATAACTGATTCCAGACGATTAATAATTACAGTTAAAGTCAGAATTATTAGTCCCCATTTGATTTTTTTTCTTTTTTAAATATTTCCCAAATAATGTTTAACAGAGTAAGGAAATTTTCACAGTATGTCTGATAATATTTTTTTTTCCTGGAGAAAGTCTTATTTGTTTTATTTCGGCTAGAATAAAAGCTTTTTTCTATATTTTAAAAAACATTTTAAGGTCAAAATTATTAGCCCCTAAAGTTATATTTTTTGATAGTCTGTAGAACAAACCATCGTTATAAAATAACTTGGCTAATTACCTTATCCTGCCTAGTTAACCTAATTAACCTTAGTTATTCCTTTAAATGTTTAAACTTTAAGCTGTATAGAAGTGTCTTGAAAAATATCTAGTCAAATATTATTTAATGTCATCATGGCAAAGATAAAATAAATCAGTTATTAGAAATGAGTTATTAAAACTATTATGTGTAGAAATGTGTTGAAAAAAAATCTTCTCTCTGTTAAACAGAAATTGAGGGAAAAAAATAAACAGTGGCTATAATAATTCAGGGGGCTAATAATAATTGAGACTTCAACTGTATGTGAATGTCAGAATATATGATGTTTTTGATCACTGACTTTCTCTCCGCGAGGTCCCATTGGCCCCTCTGGTCCTGGAAAACCTGGAACACCCGGCTGACCCTTCAAACCCGGAAGCCCTCGATCACCCTGTCAAACACAGATTGCAAAATATTTACATCAACAGTTGGAGAAGAGACTCAGAGAGAGCCATTGTCATTAAGGACGAACAGTATATGCATATCATCACAAAACACTGAAAACATGCCACATAGTCATTCAACAAATGAAAATATAAGACATAAAATGACAAGACAGAGATGAAGTGCTTTCCATTATTACCTATGGAACCAATGGTTTTAACAACAACAAAAAAGTATAAATAACCTGCTAAATAAATAAAATGGAAAAATAAAACTTTTGTTTATTATTAATAATCATTACACATGTAAACACAATTTGTGATTATTCATTGATTTTAAAAGCACTATATTAGAAAGCACAATAACTAATTCTATACATTTTTATCTGTCTAAAAGAAGCATTAAATTATTTCTCCAATGTGGTTTTTATTTTAACATTAGAGATTCTTAATATTGATAAAATTATTCATTAAAAAAAGATTCAACAAGTGTAACACTTACAACAAAAGTACAGTATACATTATGCTTGTATGTTATATAAAAATTTCATTATTTATATTCTTATATATGTATAATAGTAATTTTTACTTTAAACATTTTTAATGTCACCCATTTTTAATAAAAAAAATAAATGAATACAAAAAAATGTCCAAATCAATCCCAGTGGCTTCTGACAATACATTGATGTCTTAGGAAGCAAACACTGGCCGTACAATATTATTAGTATTAATCCACAACTTGGGCAAACAGATCTCAGCACAAGCCATGTGAGGTGACAAGAGAAGATGCATGTTTTTGCCAAAAATTGTTCTTAGCTGTAATTGTCCAAGATGCGATAACTCCTATACAGTAGTCAACGTTTGAAGTGGATGATCAACCTTTCATCAAAGCTGTCCTAAAATGAGTGAACACTAGTGGTGTAACGAATCAAATCTCATGGTTCGGATCACACAACGGTTTTTGATTCACGGATCAGACCATTTTTCGGATCAGCAAAAAAGGGAGGAGACAAATGTCTATTGCTTTCCATGTATACAAAAATATTACTGCAAAACCATTTTCATTTTTTTAAAAATAAAAATCAAGAAAGAACCAGCTGAAAAAAAGGAAAATATTCAAAACAAAAAATGATCTTCACTACTGTTGCTGATAATGCCAAATATAGAAAATACAACACATCATATTAATTTTCAATTAATGATTCACCAATTCACACATAAAACTTCATGTTTCATTATAGGTGGATCATTTTTAAAAACATACTCAGTGACATAATTTTGATGGCCACCCATTGGTTACACAATGTAATTGCTACGACATTCACCAGCATTAATTGTTATAAATGATGGAATCTGCAAGTCACGTGCGTTCCATACTGTGAGTTGTTAACCATGATCCGTCACACACCTAGTGAACACCCATTCCAAATTGTCTTAGGACAATTTAAACTCAAATATTAACTACTGTGCATTACACTTACAGGCATGACTTCATTCTGATAAATGAACCATATATCATCAAGTGACCGGAAACTTCAGCTCACTGCACTTGTGCGCATGCCAAGAAGTATTTGCTGATGATGTGGATTAATACTAATAATATTGTGATTGATATTCACCTTTTTACACAGAATGATTTTTTTCTCTTCATAAGATATTAGTATATGATTAGGAACACTGGGATTGATTTAGACTTGTTTGTTTGTCTTTATTTTTAATCAAGTTCACCAAGAACCACGCATTCAGCATAAAAATTAAAAGTTCAGATGTAAAAATGTCTAACAATAAATAAACCATCAGCATTTTTTATATAATGAGCTTTTTCTCACCCTCGTGTGTTTATATTAGAATGACAAGAACCTATTATTTGACATAAAAATGAAATTACTGAACCTAGACATTTTCTTTAAAGATACAGTTTACATAAAAATAGTTATTTACTCACTCTCAAGTGGTCCCAAACCTGTATGAGTTTCTTTTTTATGTTAAACTCAAAAGAAGATATTCTGAAGAAAAATTAAGACCTGTAACTATTGATTTCCATAGTTGCTGTGGAAATGCTGTGGAAGTCAATAATTACAGGTTTCCATCTTTCTTCAAAATATCTTCTTTTGAGTTAAACATAAAAAGGAAACTAATAAAGGTTTGGGACCACTCAAGGGTGAGTAAATAGTGAGTAAATAGTGAGTACATTTCCATTTTGGAGTAAACTATCCTTTTAATGTTCTATACTGCAGACAGAACAAGTCACCTACATTTTCAATGTCCTTAGGGTAAGTAAACTAACTGACTGGTATGCCAGAAAATGTTTCAAAGTCACACAAATATAAGCACAGAAAGACACATTACCAAGTTTAGCACTTCTGGTAGCAGGTAAAAAAAGAAGAAGAGAAAGAAGAGAGTCAGCCTTACACAAATGAACTGACAAATGAATAAACAGTAACTTGCTATATTTAAAGTCAAGAACAGCCAAATGTCAAAACAACATCAAATTGACCATATCCTTGACCTCCATTTGTTCTGCAATCGATGTTGAATGTGCTTTTTGACACCATGTTAGATGTCAATTTGATGTCGTTTAGACATCAAAAAATATTTAAACACTATTTTCATTATTCATTATTTTCATTATACTCATTAAACATTATTATATATGATAAACACCAGACTGTTACCAATCAGTAAGTTTATAATACAATTTAAATAAATAAATAAATAGTTACACTTTAAAGCAGGGGTGTCAAACTGGAGGGCTGCAGCCCTGCACAGTTTAGTTCCAGCCCTGCTTCAACACACTTGCATGTAGGTTTCAAACAAGCCTGAAAAACTCAGGTGTGTTTAATAAAGGTTGGAACTAAACTGTACAAAGATTTGTGTAAAACTGTTCTTAAAATTTGGCTTAAACAAAATCAAATATGTAACCACTGATTTGATTTAATTTTATTGATAATTATGTAGTGCATGTATTGTATTCATAGTGTATAATGTACTATTTTTTTACTGTTAAATTTGTTAGAACCTCCTGCCCAGGGACTACAGATATAAATTAGCTTTATTTACTGTGCTAACTCTGGCACAGCATGTCATGTTGTACATTGTCCCTGTATAAATAAATAAAATAAATAAAATGCCCTCCAGGAACTGGGTTTAACAGCCCTGCTTTAAAAATGGTCCAATTTGTTACAATTAAACATTCTAATACTACCTAAAAAAGTGCAATATATCTATTAGAGTACTTACTAAAGGCTTAATATTAGATTTTTTACCATTATTAGAATGATAACTCACAACGATATTTTATTTTTTACACAGACATTGGCAAGTCAGTAAGCTAATTATTTGATTATATTTAAATGAGCTCCAAACAGCTCCAAAAGAAAGTCTGAAAAACCCTAAACTGAAAATCATATTGAGATATTTCTCATGTAACAGACACTTTATTGGGGGGGTGGAGGATGACAAATCGATGCTAATGTTTTAATAGGAGGATACATTTAAATTAATTTTAATATTTTATCTTGTCTGTAAACCTCAAACTCCTCTATGTGTGATATGTGACAAGCACTAGTTTTGTCCTCATGCTATGATGATAAACGGTGTTCAGATTTATCATAGTGAACAGAACTACCCAAATGTAGGCAGCAATGAGCACTGCTTGGGGACCCTGTGGACTGGAACATAGCTAAATGAGACTAAATGTTTGTAAAAAAAAAAAAAAGAACCAAAAAAAAAAAAAAAACACTCACCTTCCCTCCTTTCACCGAACTGCAGTCACATTTTGATCCAGTCCCACAACCATGGCATGCCTAAAAAACAAACACAAAATACATTAATTATCAATAACCACAAAGAACAGAATTTGGAAATGTACAATAATGGTGAAAAATAGGATTATGATGAGCCACTGCAGACAAAAACTTTTCAGTAATTTTTAAGATTTTGGGATTTTTCTGTATATTCTGTATATGTATTTTTTCGGGATAACCTGAATAAAAATAAATGAATAAATGAATGAATGAATGAATGAATGAATGAATGAATAAATGAATGAATGAATGAATGAATGAATGAATGAATGAATAATGAAAAATATCTAAATGTTTCTTTTAACACATTTTATCAACTTTTTTTAAATTACAATGTTTTTCCCCCTCAAAATGAGTTTTATCTCCTGCACTGAGCTATTAATCTCCACTTCAGCAAAACACCAAACATAACATTGTATTCTAATATAATAAAAGTTAGAACAAGTATTTTTCCCTAGCTATTTATATATATTTTTTCTGAATTGATAAAAAGAAATCCCCAAAATCCTTTTTGTAAAAACAGGTAAAATACAAATACTTTTTCTAAAATACATTATGCCAAATAAAATAAGATAAAAAATAAGAAAGAAGCAACATTTGAACTTCATTTCATCCAGTGTTTACATTTTTTGGTGGTAAAAAGCTATGCAAATAAGCACCTTCATAATTAAACAATGATTTATTTGCACATTGTGGCATAAGATGTTAGAAAACGGTTTGTAATTCTTAATGCAATCAATCAATTGTGAAGTGTTGTTGTGATTAATTAATGTTTCACCATGAAATGTCTTGTCTTCATTTTCTTAAACGTTTTTTTTTTAATGTGAACCACAATATCACTTGACTACAGTTTTCATAATTTAAAGCATTTAATCCAAAATTAATATGATTAAAATGAATAAGAGTGTTTAGAAAAAAGAAGAATCAATAAATTGCGTTAAATGCAGTAGTTACACGTTTATGTGACACACTGACACCTAGTGGCGTGAACAGGACATCGCATACAACAGATATCTTTATGCTTCTGACAGATTGAGTCTTCACTACATGCCATGGTTTACAGTTTTTCCCAATTGTTTACACACAATTACTTGTACTTCAGACAGAATGACTACAACATGTAACTAACGCACCAACCCTCTGAACCAATTCTGCTAAACTACAAGCACAATTCCTGCTTTACATTCAAATATTGAATTAAAACACACTTAAAACACACTTTTTTCAAAACACTACACACAATTCTCTGCATTTGGCATAATTTTCATGCAGAAAATCTCTCGCTTTCACAAGGAACACATGGTCATTCAAAAATGTAAAGTCAGTTGTGCTACTTTGCATACTTACTCATCACATAGGTAAACACCAGTCACACATAACTGCAATTTGGAAATCAGAGCTCATCTCATATTCTCCAATTCTCAATTCTATTGAGGAATTTTATTCTGCCTGGGGATGGAAAGTGTATGACCGAAATCCACACTTTTTTAGTTTTGTTTTTTACTGTAACTATTCAAATACTTCTGTTGATGACATATGTAGACCCCATTATGTGCAACTTTGTGTTGGTTGGGATGAACACTGTGTACACTGTTTTTGTGGGAAAAATACAGTAAAATATATTTGGTACCGTGTATTTGTGTGTTTTGT
Organism: Danio tinwini; assembly: GCA_903798205.1. Taxonomy (NCBI): domain Eukaryota; kingdom Metazoa; phylum Chordata; class Actinopteri; order Cypriniformes; family Danionidae; genus Danio; species Danio tinwini. The sequence continues at coordinate 5,186,491 of CAIGQZ010033024.1, forward strand.
ATAAAAATAATATTTTGAAAAATTTTCCAATGCACTTCTGTAGGCTTATGTACTGTCTGTGGTAAGTGTAACACTACAGTTTTTCCCAATTGTTTACACACAATTGCTTGTACTTCAGACACAATGACTACAACATGTAACTGATGAACCAACCCCCTGAACCAATTCTGCTAAACTACAAGCACAATTCCTGTTTTACACTCAAATTGCAGATTCAAAACACACTTTTTTCAAAACACTACACACAATTCTCTGCATTTGGAACAATTTTTATTTTAACAAGAAAATCTCTTGTTTTACAAGGAACACACTGTCATTCACAAATATAAAGTCAGTTGTCCTATTTTGCATTCTAACTCATCACATAGGTAAACAAACACCTATCACACATAGAGCTCATCTCCTCCATTTCTCAATCCTATTGAGGATTTTTTTTCTGCCTGGGGATGGAAAGTGTATTTTTTTAACCATTCTGTAAATACTTGTAGACCACGTTATGTGCAACTATGTGTTAGGATGAACACTGTGTACACTGTTTTTGTGGGAAAAATACAGTAAAATATATGTGGTACCGTGTATTTGTGTGTTTTGTATAAAAATTGTATTCTGAAATATTTTACAGTGCACTTCTGTAGGCCTCCGTAGCAAGTGTAACACTAAACAAAAAAGTCATTATGATGAATGGAGAAGAAGTGGTCATAGTGTTTTACATTAAGCATATCAGTGATCAACTGCTTCTTATAAATGTCTATTCATGTGATGGTTTGTGAGTGTCATTTAAAAACAAAACATCATTTTGTGAATAAATCACATTGTTTTGAATGTAAAGTTTGATTTTGCAGGAGAATTGAAGAGTTTTGCCCAATGTGTGTGTGTGTGTGTTTTGGGATTTGTGTGTAGAGTTCTGACAATATGAGACATGCTTTCAGAAAATGTGTGTAAACAATTGGGAAAAACTGTAAAATATTTATCAAAAATAAAAATACTTGTTGGTTTAAGTTGCTTTAACGAACAAATAAATTACATGCATATTAAATGTTTAAATAGAAATAATTACAAAAGATTATTGCAAAATTATGTCAACAGCATTATAAGTGATGTTTATTGTCAACACACAGTGAATTATAGACCATTTTAAGGGATGTACATTTTAATTTCTACAGCTTCCAAGAATCCAAAAAGTTCCAAATGATGTTATGATAGCTGTTTTAACATTACTTTATGATTGAATTGCCTCTTGTTATACAGTTATGAAATAGTTTGATAACAAGCAGGAAATGTCCATGAGCCAATGACATGACCACATTAAAATGGTCTATAGACTATTTACAACCGATTGTAGATGCTTTCTTTTGCACCAATAATCAACTACTGCTACTCCTGATATTAGTACTAGATGGAGCTAAATGTTTTCTCTTTAAAAATAAACACACCTAAAACAAGGTCACCCAAATAAAAATACTGCAGTTCAAACAACAGAATATTAGTCTGTATGTGAATATCAAAGACTAACAAAGTCACTGAAAGAAAGAAATATAAATCACAACACTCAATATGGCAGCTATAAGTTGAATCCAAGATAATTGATTAGACAAATAGATAATTAATATCAAGCACTTCTATGTTACTTCTATGCACTTCTCATTAATCTTATTTGATAATACGCACATTTACAGTATATATATATTCATTCATTTTCTATTTGGCTTAGTCCCTTTATTAATCCGAGGTCGCCACAGCAGAATGAACCGCCAACTTATCCAGCACGTTTTTACGCAGCGGATGCCCTTCCAGTCGCAACCCATCTCTGGGAAACATCCACACACACTCACTCACACTCATACACTACGAACAATTTTGCCTACCCAATTCACCTATACTGCATGTCTTTGGACTGTGGGGGAAACCGGAGCACCCGGAGAACAAAGGGAGAACATGCAAACTCCACACAGAAACAGCAACTGACCCAGCCGAGGCTCGAACCAGCCTGGATGTCATGTGTTGCTTTTCACCCCAACATTCTTCAGAATATCTTGTTTTGTGTTTTACAGAAAAAAAGTTTAGAAACAGCAAGACATTTTAAAATACTCATAAATCAGAAAACATGTCTTAAAGTTCTAAGATTTTACAATATTAATGCTTTTGTTTCTGATTAAATACTGAACAAAAACTGTACATACAGTTATACTGTAGAAACTGTATATACAGCAGTGTTCAATCTAAAACAGACATGGCTCCTGTATTTTCAGGCAACTCATTAGGTTTTGAGACAAAAAATAATGTTTTATTTTACATCCTATGTTCAAATTATTATTACAAAGAGCATCCCTGCCTTTAGAACTACATATTTCAGTCAAATTATTATTAGTTTTTGGTTTTGAACTTCTGTGAGGCTTGTAAAAGACCATTCCTCAACATGATAACAGTGGATACATAAAAAAGGTTATATATGCTTATAGTATGCTATAGAAAAGTCAGCAAAATGTGTGCATGCATGCTTGAATGAACAAATGAAAGAGAACATCAGTACTACACATGGCTCTCAGGCTCAAAACAAACAAGTCGACGGGATGTTTGAGTTTCCTGGCTCATGATTTTGATCAATTCAACAATGTTTGACATAGATTCAGCTAACCTTTCAGTGAATCAAACATAATAAAAGTTGTAAAGCAACTGACATCACTATGCATTATTCTGACCCACAGGCGTAAGAGGAACAAATGTTTTATTTAACTTCCCTTAAAGGGATAGTTCACTAAACGGAAAATTCTGTCACAACTAAATAAGAACAAAGTACACACACAAAAAAAACAAGTATCAATATAAGTAAGCATATTAAAAAGAAGCCATATAAAGGCAAGTGAAAATAAATGTGAAAGGTTATGTTGTAGAAGGTTAGGGAAATACTGGAGAAATACATGAAGAAACAAGTTTTTTTTTCCAGTAATTTTATTCTTTGGGATGTTTTGGTCTACACACCTACTGTCTTTGGTTGCTTCAGTTGTACACAAGGAAACATCTACAGTATATACATTAAAATAGTGTTTACAGTAGGTGTGACGCGTCACATCACAGAATATCAAATTAAGTTAATGCTAAATGTAAACGTCTAAATACCTTCTCAAACTCGAGTTTATCAGGTACAAATAAAAACATAAAAATATCAGAATCACTATAACCTGAGGAACAGCTCATGTTATTGCTGTAAAGTTGATTTAATAAAAAGTATATCAAGTCTCATCCCAAAAAACTAATTTACAGAAGCATATATTAATAGCAATAATAATAACAATATAAATACTACTACTATTACTACTACTATTAATAATAATAAATAATATATATATATATATATATATATATATATATATATATATATATAT
>CAIGQZ010033024.1:5190273-5211957 GCA_903798205.1 Danio tinwini
TATATAATTTTTTATTGTTTTATTATTAAATTTATTTATTATATTAATATATTTATAAATAGAAATAAGTGTACTTCTTGTCAGTTTTGATCAATAATAATAATAATAATAAAAAGAAGAAGAATGCAATATTAATAATGTATTTACATTCAAAAATGTTTTTATTACTACATTTAATTATTATTTTTTATTACAGTTTTATTTATTTATTTATAATTTTTATGTTCTTACATCTAACTTTTGAATGGTACAATATGATATACAGTATTAGATTTCAACAATATTATTAACACTTGAAGCATTTTTTGTATTTGTTTTAGCATTGTCTAGCCTCTAGAGTGCAGAGATTCATAGTGAAAGTGGGCAGACAGCTCAGTGTGTGTAGCAAAATTTGTGAAGAGAGGAACAGGGCCGCCCACTGGAGGATTTTAAGCAGTGCAACAATTCATCCAGGAAGGCAAAATGCAAATCCCAGTCTATGCTCAATGGATTAACTGACCCCAAGTGAAAAATGGCCTGAGGACAAGTGAATGCTGGGAGCAGACAGAATACAGCGGCAGCAGACCACGAGTAATTTGCGAGTCTGAATAACTCAATTAAACACTCACACACACATATATAGCAACACCTTCAAAAGAAAGAACAAGGTGATGATGGAACATTCTGGTTTGTATGCTGAATAGTTCCAGAAATATACACTACCGGTCAAAAGTTTGGGGTCAGTAGAATTTTTAAATGTTTTAAAAGAAGCTCACCAAGACTACATTTATTTAATCAAAAATACAGTACACATTGTAAAATTGTGAAATGTTATTGCACTATAAAATAACTTCATAAGTAGTTTATCCTTTAATTTAATCATTTATGCCAATGATTTTAATGATGAATTTTCAGCTTCGTTACTCTAGTCTTCAGAGTCACATGATTCTTTAGAAATCGCTCTAATATTAATTGTTATTGTTATTATTATTATTTATGTGATTATTATTAATAATAGTAATAAAAGCAATAATGACCAGAGTAATCATTTCATTTGAAACTACATTTAATAAGTATTTAACAATTTAACAATTTAATAAATGTGGCCTTGATAAACAGATTAATTTTCTTGAAAAAAAAACCTAACCCCAAACTCGGTAGTGTACATATAAATGATAATTGGGTCTATGATTAGCTTGTTGCAGCATAAAATGTTAATAATTTGAAAAAGCAAACATTTACCAAGAAAAATTATGCATTCCGATATTAATGAGAAAAATGAAGTTTAATAAGTAAGTTTGTCTCTTGGTCTAGACCAAAGTAGGGCCCGCGAGCCAAAGGTGGCCCATGGTAACCTTTGATCTGGCCCACCATCCTATCTGAAAACAGAAGGAGAGTGATTAGTGAAAGGTGAATTCCTTTGACAGTGATCGTCATTTCTAATTTAACGTAACCTTTTGTTTGTTTGTTTTATTGCTGAGCTACAAAAAAGACTACTGAAATTAATTGTAGATGAATCAGACTTTTAAAATGTAAAAACTGTCAGTAAACTGCACAAGACATCTGAGAGCAAATCAAAGTAAGCTAGACTAGTGTATTCAGCATTATAAATGGGATTGTTTATGTTTTACTGTAACTGTAAGTTCATTCTAGTTATTTTTAAATATTACCAAATAAAAAAAAAATTACCCATGGCAAATTGAATATATACTGTTTGTATATATTCGACCCACACCCCTCAATCAAGTTTGCTTTTTGGCCCTTTATAAGAAAAAGGTTTGGGCACCCGTGGTGTAGACATTCCACACATCATGTTTGTTGATTTACACAGACATGGTTTTTAATATTGTAAAAACTGTATACATCCTGTATTTGTACACTGTGGCGACCCCAGATTAATAAAGGGACTAAGCCAAAAAGAAAATAAATTAATTATTTTTTTTTAAATAAAAGCAACGGCACGCGATAGAAAAAATATTTTCCGTATTAAAATGAGTTTTTGTTCTAACTAACACCTTGAATTGATTTTTTTGAAACGGCTTCTATTTCTTGCAGCTGAACTGCAGAAAACTGACAATGATCACCTCAGGTACACCTCATGTGCTTTATTCAGTGTTAAATGCAAATAATTTGAGCTTGAATGCTATTTTACTTGACATTGTCTTGACATACTACTGAAAGCAGCAGCAGATAGTTTCAAATCAATGGTCTCAAACTTAATTCCTGGATGGCCGAAGTGCTGCATAGTTTAGCTCCAACCACCTCTAGCTCACACTTGCTTAATAGTCTCTAATAGTCTTAAACACCTTTATTAGTTGAATCAGCTGTGTTTGATTAGTGTTGGAGCAAAGCAGAGCTGCGCCCCTCCAGGTATCCAGTTTAGGACCTATGCTTTAAATTGAACTTTACAACTGTGACAAGCCAATACATATCAGTGATTTAGCATGTACATTTAATAATGTTAAAGAGGTTTAATATTTGTTAATTAGATTATAAACCTTACCATTTCATTGGAGTGCAGTGAGCACTGATCTGTGCTTCTGAATGGCTGTATTTGAATGTTTCTGTCATGTATCGTTTGGTGCAAACAGCCAAATTGCTTATCACTGCAAATAATATTTATATAAGTTGATAATTAATAACCACCTTATGTGGAACTCTGAATCTGCATCTCATTTCGGAGTCTGCTACTGTCCACCGGAGGTCACATTTTGATTGCAGACACACACTTTAAAAACCTTCCTGACTGAATGAATGAAATACGCTGTTTTCCACCAAGCCAACACGGGGTGCTGAAATATGATTGGCTAAACTGACATTGTGCGGGTTAAATGACCAAAACAAAGACAGACGTTCTGTCACACATTTTCAAAGCAGAATATGTGACATATCTGATGCCAGAGGTTCCACAATTGGTTAAAATGTTGGGTTGCAAAAATTTTTTTAATGCAATGAATGGACAATTTTCTGTCACCAAAAATATTTTGTGGACATTTTGTCAAAACACAAATACTTGTTTTTATGGTTTATGAGGACTCTATTTAGTTGTTATATATTGTATACTCTAAAAACAGCTTATTATATTGCCTTACCCCTACACTACCACACACACACACACACACACAAAACTGCACGCGCGTTTTAAACATCCACGTTAACACTAAACCTTTGCACTAAACATATAAGTCAAAGTGCTTATTTAGGTGCTGTGACCATTTGGAATTCCTTTAGTGTTCACTTATTCACTGAAATACGGCTGAAGTGTGACAAATCTATTTTGTTCACACTTCTAACACAGTTTAACCAAAACACATGAAACATTTTTTCTCTCCAGACACCATTCAGCAAATAACAGTAGGAATAACAGATTTCACCACAGTCCTTTTCCACAGTCACTGCTGGATTTTCATGACTTCAAGGTCCATGAGATGAGAAAACAGAAACAAAGATTCCCAAGAAAGCTCTTAAACATGTTTTAGGGTGCAACTCTTTTAAATCTAATGAGGCAGAAAGCACCTCCCTCTGAAGTCCTGCAATGCTTCGCCCTGGAATTCTTTTATTCGTATTCCTGCGGGGCTAAGAAAAGACTGACCTTCAACCTCCACCAATTAACCAGCTGAGGCCCAGTGGTTTGAGTGGGGGCGGGTGAGGGGGGTCAAATGCTTACTAAAGTAAGACAAGAAAATTATTTTATTGTACAAGCGCACTGTTTAACCTCCACAGCTAAACTTAGAAAATGACAACAAATTGCTGCTCACTCAATGCAAACACATGCTAAAGTTCATAGCTGTGGCCTGTGGTCTAAATGACAGACATCCACGCTTTAGTACTTAATTAATTATTTGCTATTTCTGTACACTCCTATTCAAAGGTTTAGATTCAAAAATTATTTCATGGAGCAAGGACAGTTCAAATTAAAGTAAAGAGTTAAATTGCAAATATACAACAGGCAAAAATGAAAATTTTTTAATAATTTTAACAACAGCAAATTAATCATATAATATTAGTTTATGAAAGATTGTGTAAGAACACATTAAAAACATTATTTTAAAATACATATACAACATAAAACACTGATTTAAAATTGTACTGATATTTCACAAAGTTGTGGTGGAGTTAGGCCCAATCCCAATTCTATTTTTGTACCCCTATCCCTTCCCCTTGGCCCTTACAACCGAGGGTTAAGCTTCAAAACTTACCCCTAAGAATTGGGACAGCACTTCAACACTGCACACGTCATCATTTGTCATCGCGATCTCTTGCTTCATATGGGATCAGACGATCGCGACTGCTGTAGTTATTCCAGTTGTGTTATTTTTTGTTATTTATCTTCAGGAAATTACTGAAGGGATATATTATGTTATCATAACAATCTAATGTGGCAATAAGATCGTAACTGTACTGTGTATTTACACAGGGGCCATATTTATCTATGTAAACACACAAAAACAATATTAACATTATCCCAGACACTGTAAAAAGCTCATTTTCAGCCACTTGACTGCTCTGACAGGGTGTTTTAGTGTCAGACTGCTGTGGGACTGCTGTACAGGAGTTATTATTAGGAATTATAGATTGCGAAATTTAGCATTTTTTTTTTCCGTTTTTTTTTACATGACGATAAAAAACGAACGCGGTTATTAATATATTAAAACATATGTTTGTAGTAAAAATTTGTAATAATGACAAAAAAACTAATTTGTGGATCTCCTTACTTCCGGGTTCAGCACTACTGCCGTTGTGGCAGGTGTATTCTGGGAAATTTCCTTACCCCTCCGTTTTAAGTGTGGTCCTGAAAAATCTTTGTTCGAAGGGGTGTATACCCCTTGCCCTTAGCCCTACGCCTTCAAGCTAAAGAGAATTGGGACACCCCTACCCCTTAACGAGAATGCGCAAAACGAGGTGTAGGGGTAAGGGCAAGGGCTAAGGGGTAGAATTGGGATTGGGCCTAAATGCTTAAGTGCCAAAGAAAATTAACTTAAATTACACTCACTGGCAACTTCATAAGGTACACCTGTCCAACTGCTTGTTAACACAAATTTCTAATCAGCCAATCACATGGCAGCAACTCAATGCATTTAGGCATGTAGACATGGGCTGCGTCCAAAACCATACTTCCATACTATACAGTGCGCTAAAATCAGTATGCGAGCCGAGTAGTATGTCCGAATTCATAGAATTCAAAAATCAGTATGCGAGAAGTACCCGGATGACTTATTACTTCCGGCAAGATTCTGAATTGCGCATCCCATGCACGCTGAGCTATCCCATGATGCCCCACGAGAGAATTCATGAATGGAAAGGAAGCGACGTAACTGAAGCAGGTAGGTCACGTGACCATTCCAAAATGCCAGATGTACAGTAGTACGTCCAAATTCCATTTATACTTCTCATATTCATACTGTGTAGAACATACTTTTCTAATGAACAAGTAGTACTTTGAAATTCAAATGCAGTACCTACTGAGTAGAAGGCGGTTTTGGACGCAGCCATGGTCAAGATGATCTGCTGCAATTCAAACCGAGCATCATAATGAGGAAGAAAGGTGATTTAAGTGACTTTGAACATGGCATGGTTGCTGGTGCCAAACAGGCTGGTTTGAGTATTTCATAAACTGCTGATCTACTGGGATTTTCACACACAACCTTTTGTAGGATTTTTGTCAACATGTTGGCATCAACAACATAAAAGGATCCATCCTGCCTTGTATCAACGGTTCTGGCTTGTGGTGGTGGTGTAATGGTGTGGATGGATATTTTCTTGACACACTTTGGGCCAATTAGTACCAATTGAGCATTGTGTCAACACCACAGCCTACCTGAGTATTGTTGCTGACCATGTCCATCTCTTTATGACCACAGTGTACCCATCTTCTGATGGCTACTTCCAGCAGGATAACGCACCATGTCATAGAGCGCGAATCATCTCAGACTTGTTTCTTGAACATGACAATGGGTTCACTGTACTCAAATGGCCTTCACAGTCACCAGATCTCAATCCAAATAGAGCACCTTTGGGATGTGGTGGAACTGGAGATTCACATCATAGATGTGCAGCCGACAAATCTGCAGCAACTGCGTGATGCTATCATGTCAATATGGACCAAAATCTCTGAGAATTATTTCCACTATCTTGTTGAATCTATGCCATGAAGGATTAAGGCAGTTCTAAGGGCAAAAGGAGGTCCAACCCGGTACTAGTAAGGTGTACCTACTAAAGTGGCCGGTGAGTATAAGTATTATGTTGAAGTAATTATTATTGTTTATGCATAATAATATCTTAAGAATATCTGTTATTATTATTAATAATTTAATAAAAGTTAGTATTTGTACTACAGAAATGCTTGACTTTTAACTTTTAAACTTTTTTAAATAATTTAAACTAATATAATAATAATAACAATAATAATAATAAATAACAATAAATGTGGTTATTTTACTATTTTAATTACAGTCAAAGTGTCCAACAGATAATAAAAATAAAACAATAATTAATAATTAAAATAAGTTCTGCAGAACAGTAATTACACAATAAACAGGCATTGGTATCTATCATAGTAAACATATTTATATTACTTATACAACTTTTATAAACTAAACAAACATACTGCTTATTAATAATCATTGCATTTTTTGTGGTTAAATTTAGGCATGTGGGTTGATGGGTGTAAAATATATTCATGCAAAATAAGGCATTAAAGGCATAGTTCACGCAAAAATGAAAATTTACTGCTCATTTACTCACCCTCAAGTAGTTCTAAACCTTCACAACCTTTTTTTTCTTCTGTTGAACCCAAAAGAAAACTGTAACCCTAGTGGGACAAATAAATACTATGAAAGATAAGGGTTACAGGTTTCCAACCTTTTTCAAGATATCTTCTTTTATGTTTAGAAAAGAAACTCAAATAGGTTTGTCACAAGTGAAGGTTGAGTAAATACTGACAGAATACTCAGTTTTGGGTGAACTATCCCTTTAATGTGTGCTTTATAATTACTAATAAACAGTTAATAGTCAATAAGCAGCTAATTAGAAAGGAAACTGGTCCTCATACTGAAGTGTGACAAAAACATCAAAACCCTACCGGTGGGTCAGTCTATAGCACAAGCAAGTTATCTCATCAAAGCAAACCTCATATCTTAACACTGCACGCAATTGGCAAAGTATGACTGATCATTATATTTGAGGATCAGATCGGCTGTAGGATTCCTGACATGAATGTGGGAATCAGGTCAGTGAAGCAAGGCTGATGTTTTGTGTGTCACCTCTGTGCAGGACCAGATTCAAAACAGTACACACAAGTACTGCTGATAAGGAGGATCAAGACATCTCTCACACACCGACAGAGAAACTGATGGTGTGTGTGCACTGTGAAAAATGCAGGGTTCCACACAATTCATTCATGTTGTCCCAACACAAATCGATTAAGTTAACTAATCACTTTTAACAAATTTATGTGGATTGAACATAAAAAATTAAGCTGTCCCAATGAAATCTCAAGAATTGTATTGTTTCAGCTCATTGTAAATAAGTTGTTTGAACAAGTAAAAAATATATAGTTTATGAGTGTGTGTTCACAGCCATGGTCAACCGAGCACTAGAGCGGGGAAGAAAGGTGATTTAAGTGACTTTAAACGTGGCGTGGTTGTTGGTGCCAGACGGGCTGGTCTGAGTATTTCAAAAACTGCTGATCTACTAGGATTTTCATGCATAACCATCTCTAGAGTTTACAGAGAATGGTCAGAAAAAGAGAACATATCCAGTGAGTGGCAGTTCTGTGGGTGCAAATGCCTTGTTAATGCCAGAGGTCAGAGGAGAATGACCATACTGGTTTCAGCTGATACAAAAGGCAACAGTAAGTCAAATAACCACTCGTTACAACCGAGGTATGCAGAAGACCATCTCTAAACACACAACATGTCCAACCTTGAGGCGGATGGGCTATAGTAGCAGAAAACCACACCGGGTGCCACTCCTGCTAGGTAAGAACAGGAAACTGAGGCTACAATTCACACAGGCTCACCAAAATTGGACAATAGAAGATTGGAGTAATATTTCTGATGAGTCTCGATTTCTGCTGTGACATTCGGATGGTAGCGTCAGAATGGCATCAACGACACATAAGCATGAATCCATCCTGCCTGATATCAATGGTTCAGGCTGGTGGTGGTGGTGTAATGGTGTGGAGGATATTTTCTTGGCACACTTTGGGCCCATTAGTACCAGTTGAACATCGTGTTAATGCTACTGCCTACCTGAGTATTGTTGCTGACCATGTCCATCTCTTTATGACCACAGTGTACCCATCTTCTGATGGCTACTTCCAGCAGGATAATGCTCCCTGTCATAAAGTGTGAATCATCTCAGACTGGTTTCTTGAACATGACAATGAGTTCACTGTACTCAAATGGCCTCCGCAGTCACCAGATCTCAATCCAATAGAGCACCTTTGGGATGTGGTGGAACTGGAGATTTGCATCTTGGATCTGCAGCCGACAAATCTGCAGCAACTGTGTGATGCTATCATGTCAATATGGACCAAAACCTCTGAGGAATATTTCCAGTATCTTGTTGAATCTATGCCATGAAGAATTGAGGCAGTTCTGAAGGCAAAAGGGGGTCCGACATGGTGCTAATAAGGTGCACCTAATAAAGTAGCCAGTGAGTGTATATGCAATTGTTAATATAATGAATAAACAATGTAAACACAATAATACCTTTTAGTTAATTTTGCTTAGTCTTTTCATCTAGCCTTAAACACAAAATAAGATATATAGAAGAATGTTGGAAACCAGTAGCTATTGACTTACTATGGAAAAAAGTCAATGGCTATCGTGTTCCACAGAAGAAAGAACTCCAACAAGTTATGATGAACAAGTGGAGAGTCAGTAAATCCTGACAGAATTAGCATTTCTTGGTTGAACTGTCTGACTCTCTACAAGCTCCTGGATGTCCACGTTGTTAATGGAGCAGATAAAGTTATTTCCCCAGAGAAAGTTACACTGGCATATTTCCCATATCGCACGAGCAGTAAAAACATCAGAGAAGGCACAATATTTACAAAAATGATTATCCTAACCAGCACTTGTTTAAAACTCAACTATGTCAACATGTCCAGGTGCACCGAACGAGATTTTGCTGTGAACGGGATTCTCTCTAAATATTTGCAGATCAGTATCATTGATCAGTATAAAGCAGTTTATGCAACAGCAGCTGTGCTCATGAAGCATGTTGTCCTTCTTTTCACCACTAGAGCTCGCCAAAAAGAAAAGGGCTTCTGTATCCAACTTTGATGGTCAATAAATCTAGACTGCTGTATAAACAAAGTCACTCCAGGAATCAGCTTTCATTTGTAATATCAGAGTAATGTTAAGAAGAAAAACAGAAATTACAGTAAGGTTGGGATAGTGGGAGAGAAGCAAGTGGATGTGGATTGGCACTCCAGTGATTGTGAGACAAGTTCTCACCTGAGCTATAATCTGGAGATCTAATTCTATCTCCCTCCGAGCGTGTTCAAACCTGCATGCCATGCGCATAAATCTAAAACTGCAGGGCTCAAATGAATTACATCTTCAAGCACTCCTCAAGTTTTTGTCATAAAGGAGTTTAAGCAAAGGTAATAGCTGTGGCAGGATGATTTCAGAATAACTCATTTTTAAAACATTTAAGCATAATTGATAAACATATTGTGTAAAAAATATGTTGGATGTCATTTTATCTCTCTTCCTTTGACAAAGTTTTCAAATGTTGAGTACTGTCACAAGGCAAGAGGAGGATATATAATGAAATGCCACTGATGCCAGAGCAATTTTGGAAAAGCACTGATGGGCTAAAGACAACAAGATTAAATAGTGCAGTAAATTTGTATACTTAAAACAACAACAATAACAACAAAACTTTTGAAGTTAGGGTCATTGTGTCATTGTGGTGTCTGCATCAAATAAAATGTATAAATTGATTTGTAATATATTTAATGTCTGAAACTTTAAAATTATTTAAATTTAAAACTTTAAAACTATTGATTAATATTATTAATAATATTACAGATTAATAATAGTATCTGTATAAGCTGAAAGCTGAATAAAAAACTATGGGTGAGTCATTAATGTAAAAATAAAACAACACTCTTATTCTGACCTGATTGTTCTTCATATATATACAGTTGAAGTTGAATTATTAGCCCCCCTGTTTATTCTTTACCCCAATTTCTATACTTATCTATTCTAATTTTTTTAATTAGTTAATAAAATATGGAAAAAAATAATAAGTGTTTAATCTATGAAAAAAAAAAGATTTTAATTGAAAAAAAAAAAAAATGTCACTTAAAGAAAAAAATGTATATTATTTATCAAGAAATTTGCTAATAATAATAATAAATATAAAAAAAACTGTATATTACATAAATTAAAATTCTGAAACTGAGCTTATATTTAAATGTTTCTGTCACTTTTGGATTGCAAAAGTCCCAAGTGTGTCCCCAAAAATGAAGGGTTTCAGTAACAACTGCACAATTTGTGAGCCTTCCTCATTTATAGCAACAGATTCAGCTCATCAGCCGAGATTGAACTCCATGAACTGTATGTGTCAGATATGGAAAAGTGGAGTTAAGAAAAAACGTGTCATCACATGATTGTTTTAAATATTCCAGACAAGATCTTCAGAATATAAACTTTTATTATTACACTAAATGACATTTCAACATGCCTTTAGCACATCATGGAAAACACATCATTATTAGTCATTATTATGACTATAACAGACCTTCAAAAGTCAAAAAAATTATAATTAATTAATGGCTGATGAAAAGCCAATGAACCATAAATCTACACTAAACGACAACACTGGTGATAATTTCATTTCCTTTCCCTTCTAATCTAAACAGCTATGCTTCAGTGATCTAAAGCATGATCTGATTTACTGTTTACAGAAAACAGAGCCAACATTAGCTCTACACATGTTCTTTCATGGGCTGAACAGGGTAATCACTACAGCCTCCATTCTCTACTAACAACACAAGCAGATGAGAATGAACAAAACTGGGAGGTGAGGATAACCCAAAAATTAAGGGTGTTTACAACATAGAAAGTAAATAGTCTTCTGTTTAGGGAAGAAGTGCCAAATTCTCTTTAAAACAGCGAGACTAATTCATGTTGAAACAAGATCTATTCTCGCTCATTGTTGAAGAAAACACTGAAGAAACATGCACGCACATCTCTATCTGACAAAAGCTATATAATTACAGCCTTGTTTTAAAGCAGGCTAGACGCAGTTAGACACTTGCATATTACAATGTCTGTCTGGCGCAGACTGTCTTACTCTCACCTCAGTGACCTGGATGAACGCTTAGATGCTAATTTAGATGCTAATACATTAGCTCTCTATTTAAAAAGCTACTTTATCAGTCTCTCTTCAAAAGATGAAGACTGATAGTTCATCCAAAAATGAAATTCTGTCATCATTTACTCACCCTTCGCTTGATTTGAGTTTCTATATGCTGTATTAAATGGCTACTGTCAAAACAAATTTGCACTCATTAGTGATGAATATGTGTGGAAATTTTATGTCAAAGAATGACTGTATGACTTTTATGTATTCTTAGTAGTGTAAAGTAACAGATAACAAATATTTAAATGACTGTAATCAAGTACTTTTTCTCAGGAATTGTGCTCTAGCAAGTAGTTTTAAAAATGTGTACTTTTACTTTACTTTGAGTACATTTTACTTTTACTCCACTACTTTCCTTCAACCTGTAGTCACAAATTTTTTCTTGTCTATGAGGTTTCCAAAAATCAGTCCTATGATTCCTGTCCAATCAAATCGCACATAGAAGGTAAATAATTGGAAGCATTAAAAGTGTCCAAGAAGATGTCCAAAATCTTTAGATGCATTGACCCAGAGACTGTTTAGATAAGAGGTCCCCCTCCTCCTCCCTCGAGCCTGCAACTGACGTCAAAAATATATTGATATTTGGCCCCCCAAAAACATATGTTTTTGAACCACTATCATTGTTGTGCTGTTGTGTAAAGCTACTTGTGGTTTTTCACGAAAAGATGTCAACATGACGTCAGATTGACGTTGTACCCCAACATCATGGGGAAGTTGCATTTTGTCTGTAAATGAAAATCGGGTTGACATCAGAACTCAACGTCAGGTCGACGTCAATGTCCAACGTCTAACCTAAAATCAACCAAATATCAACATCTAATGATGTTACAGCTTGATGTTGTGTGGACGCTACCTATTTGACATCCATCAGATGTTGGATTTTGGTTGCCATACCTGACTAATAAATGTCAGTATTTGACATCAATATGACGTTGGTTTAAGATGTTGGCTCAAAGTTGGATTTTGGTCACTTTCCAACACAACCTAAAATCAACCAAATATCAACGTAATTTGCTATTGTACATCATTTGACGAAATTATTTTGTCCTTTTTATTTTGACGCTGGCTAGACATTAAATTTTGGTCACCTAACATCACGACTTAAATCTAACCTAACATTAATGTTTTATGACATTTGTGTGCCTGCTGGGCAATAACTAAATACATGTAAATGCATCAGCTTTTTACAGCATAATACTCACTCTTGAGTACTTTTGAAAAAGCTACTTTTTACTCATACCGTCACCTTGGAATTACAAGGTTCTATCTGCGTTCTGGATGATTTTGAGATATTAAGCTTTAAAGCTTTTGCATTCCATAGCAAACAATGCGTGTGTAACATTTGTTTTTTAAATAAAACGTCTTAAAATGTAAACAACTTCTAAAAAAACATGTCATAATGTAAATAAGTTGTTATTTAATAAGAATATATCAATAACTCAATTTTGACAAAAATGTCAGATAGAACCTTATAATTCTAAGGTGACGATACTTTAAGCAATATTTACAACATATACGTTTACTCTACTTGCACTACATTTTTAGACAAGTGATGGTACTTTTACTTAGGTGTGATTTTTTTCAGTACTCTTTCCACCACTGTTCAAAACAGAGAGAGAGAGAGAGTTTGTGTCTGTATATTTTGGATGTTGTCTGTGTAGAATGAGTGAGTGAGTAGAGTTGAACTCTAGGAATGATTGATTCATTGATTCAATACTGATCTGACATGTATGCATATACAGTTATGTAATATTATAGACCAGTCTACTTTCAATTTAATTTAAACAATAAAACAATAACTTTATAAACATCAACCTTTCCAGAGACATTTTTTGTTATAACTTGACACCATGCTTCTTGCCTATGATTAAAATTGGTTTAAAGTCCCCAAGAAATCAAAACTAACCATATGATTTTGTTAGCTCACATTGCCACATTGTTTTGTCGTGAACAATTCATCTGTGCATGCAATTAAGAAAAAAAAAGTTTGCCCTTCTAATCTTTAATTGGAATCTGAAAATGCACTTCCTGTTTGTTTTCAGTTAAATTATCAGATTGAATTGGGTTTGGCTAACATGCTTAAACACGCTCCTCCAACTGTCAGTTTTGACAACAAACAAAAATGGTGAGGAGGAGGAGTCTGTTAGGTTGTAACAACTAATCGTCACCTAGGAATTATAAGGTTCTATCTGCGTTCTGAATAATTTTGAGATATTGAGCTTCAAAGTTTTTGCATTCCGTAGCAAACAGTGCGTGTAAACTTTTTTTTTTAAAGTATTATAAAAAACTTAAAAAAAAAACACCCCATAATGTAAATAAGTTTTCATTTAATAAGAATATGCCAATAACTCAATTTTGACAAAAATGTCAGATAGAACCTTATAATTCTAAGGTGATGTAATAACTAAATTATTTTGTTATTTATTATTTTGTTATTTATTTTACAAATAAATAAATTACATTTATTGAGTAGTTTTTTTCTACTACTGATGTATATGGATACATGTTTTCAGCTTTCTTTAAAATGTCTTTTTTCATGTTTAACACAATAGAGACACTCATAAAGGTTTGAAACCAGTTGAAGGAGAGTAAAAAGTGCAGATTAACTAACCCTTTATTCCCCAATATTCTTGATTCTGAATCTTGTAACCATTGACTTCCATAGTATAGTTTTTTCTACTATTGATGTCAGTGGTTACAGTTTAGGGTTGGTTGATTAATTGAAAAGTAATCGAAATCGGCATTCAGAACCTATAATCCATCAGATTTTTCCAGGTCAATTTTTTCAATTACTTTCCCTACTGTTTGTGGAGTTACATGACCCTGCTCTGTTACGCTAATTTATACTTATTATATTATGATTTCATTCATTCATTACTTTTCGTTTTGGCTTAGTCACTTAATTAATCAGGGGTCGCCACAGCAGAATGAATCCCCAATTTATCCAGCACAGCAGATGTCCTTCCAGCTGCAACCCATTACTGGGAAACACTGCACTGCGCCACCATGCTGCCTATATTATGATTTATACTTATTATATTATTCTGATATTATACTTCTGCCAAGCAAATGCATGTGGACCGGCGCAGCCTTCACATATCCACACACCTCTCAAAAAATTTAACTACACGTCACAACAACATGTAAGGCAAGCTTTGTGATTGGCCGGTTTGGTAGTGGTGACCATGGTGGGCGGTGCGAAGAGCCATGTTTTAGGCAGTGTGTGTTTTCATTTCAGTTGTTCAGTGTTGCTGTTTAATAAATAATCATAGATAGTAGATATATGTGTGTTTCCTTCAGTTAATTGAAAATCAAGTAATGCACCCTTCATTCAAAAATCTCTCACTTGTAATATGTAAGCATATTTACTGTACAAATCCTGTCAGTGAATTATGAAGGCAAAAACATTAAATAAATAAATGAAATAATCGTTCATTAATTGTAATTGAGTTAATTTGTTCAATTAAAATATGAATTTAAAAGACAGATTTGTGGGGGTGTACTTATATATGCTGAGCACTGTATAGATATTTTTTTTCTAACTGCATGTATCACGTACCTGCAGCTCAGCATTTGTGTTCTGATTATCAGCAGTGTTGTCCATGCATGCCGCTGGACAACACTCATATTCAACTGGACTACAAATCCCATCATGCACTTCACTTACACACCTTGTCCAGATCCCCCTTGATAGCAAACACACACAGCTGAAGCTGTTCTGGACTAATCAGATGGACTATAAACACAGCACACAAACACACACATCATTGCTGAGTCTTGTTTTTGTTTAGAGCATCACGTAAGCATTATCCTTGTCTTGCTCTCCCTTGTTTTTGATGTTTGCTTTGTTTATTGTTTTGAGTTGTTTTGCCGCCTGACTTGACTAGTGGGCAAAGCGAGGCTTCAAATGTGTGAAAGCTTCGTAATGTTTCAAAACCCATTTCTACAGTAACACCTAGTGGTCATTTTATGTATTGCTCTGGAACAGCTTCAGAAAAGAAACAGTTGTGCAAATTGAGGTATTGAACACCACGTTTTACAGTTAAGGTATTGAGTGATTTAGGCCCAATCCCAATTCTATTTTTGTACCCCTCTGGGAAGGACTTCAAAATTTACCCCTAAGAAATGGGACACCACTACAGCACCTGCACACGTCATCAGATGTCATCGTGATCTCTTGCTTCATATGAGATCAGACGATCGCAACTGCTATTGTTATACCAGTTGTGTTATTTTATGGTATTTATCTTCAGGAAATCATTGAAGGCATATATTATGTTATCATAACGATATAATGTGGCAATAAGCTCATAACTATACTGTGCATTTACACAGTGGCCATATTCAGCTATGCAAATACACGAAAACTACATTAACATTATAGCAGACACTGTAAAAAGCTCATTTTCAGCCACTAGACTGTTCTGACAGGGTATTCAAGTGTTATCGAGTGACAAAATGTTGTAGGACTGCTATACAAGAGTTATTATTAGGGATTATAGATAGCGAAATTTAGTGTTTTTTATTTTAGTGGTTTTTTTAAGCATGACGGTAAAACATGAAAACGGTTATGGATATATTAAAACATATGCTTGTTTGTTGTAAAAATTTGTAATAATGACAAAAAATACTAATTTGTGGATCTCCTTACTTCTGAGTGCAGCTATGCTGCCTTTGTGGCTGGTGTATCCTGGGAAATTTTCTTGACCCTTGGTTTCGAGTGTGGTACTGAAAAATGTCAGTTTGAAGGGGTATCTAGCCCTTCCCCTTAGCCCTAAGCCTTTAAGCTAAAGAGAATTGGGACACGCAAAACGAGGGGTAGGGGGAAGGGGAAGGGCTAAGGAGTAGAATTGAGATTGAGCCTTAGTGAAGCGGTGAGAGTTCATAATTTGCATGCTAAGATAATGGGTTCAAATCCAGGGGGATGCAGCAATAGACATTACTTTTTTAAATGCTTTGTTCATGTAACATGTTTTGTTTTAACATTGGTCTGACATCCGAATGAACACTTTGTGAATAAATATGTCTTGTTTTGCTCATAAAAAATAAACATTATAAAATACATCAAGTCATAATTGATGAGGATTGGTACATGTCAGGTTTCACATCAGCCATCCTATGCTATCCTGATTCTATGATCTTGGATTTTCTGTATGCTTCTGTTTGCCTGTTTTGATCGTTACCTGCCTGACTAATCTGTTTAATACTGCATAGTGGCTTCTCACCTCTGTTGTCCCAGACCCTTACATGACCATTTGACACAAAAGAGTTTATTTAAAAAAAAAATCTATTTTGAAATAATTTAAAGAATCTACTCCAACCAAAAGTTTTAGGTCAGCAAGACCTATAATTATCATGTTTTAATTAAATGAATAATTCTTTTTGAATGATCCTTAATCTAATAGCAAAACAAGAGTAATTTTTGTTACAAAATACTTCTATTTTAAATATTTTTTAAATGTTTATCTTTAAAGAATATTAAAACGTTTCAAGTGCTTCAATGTTTCAGCATTGCTTTATAATAATGATAAAGATAATAATAGCACAAACGCCTCACAGCAAGAAGGTCGCTGGTTTGAGCCCCGGCTGGGTCAGTTGGCATTTTTGTGTCGAGTTTTCATGTTTTCCTTGCGTTCGTGTGGGTTTCCTCTGGGTGCTCCGGTTTCCACCACAGCGGAATGAACCACCAACATATCCAGCGTAAAACATATGCTGGATAAGTTGGCGGTTCATTCCACTGTGATGACCCCTGATTAAAGAGACTAAGCTAAAAAGAAAATGAATTAATGAATAAATGAATTATTAATTATTTTATACAATGAAGTATTCTTATTATATACTAAATAAAAAGAGAAATTGTAAGTTCTAACATTTCACAATATTACTGTTATTTTATTCACTTTTTAAAATTCAGTTTTTGTACAAATTCACACAAAGACAATATATTTTATGTTTTTAGTATATGAAAGATGAGCGTGAAGAAAGGATTCAGACATAGCAAACGCTTTATCTACTGATGCTGCAGTTCAGACAAAGTTTTTACAGTATAAGATGACAGATAAAAGAGGGAGGAGACATCTAGATCAGGGCCAAACCCTGAACCTTCGACCAAACACTGCCCAGCATTTAGCTGTTCATGATGTCTTGTACCTCTCCTTTCCTCCTTTTCTAAACAAAACAACTGTCTCTAGAACAAAATGTTTGTTCTACACCTGTATACTACTCTCAAATCTTGTTCTCAACAAAGTTATATTGTAAGATTTATTTAAACAAAGCAAGGAAAAAGAGCAAGAGGGGACAAGCCTTAAAAAACTTAACTTAACAAAAAAACAAAAAACAAAACAGAAATTACTCCAATAGTACATAAATTCAAGAGAACATGCAAGCTAGCAAAGACAATTCCAGACAATTAATAGAACCAAACTCAGGTCTTAAATGCTAAGTGATAATAGAGGCACGAGAATAAGACTAGTACCCACAGTACTGCACAATATATTTAAAAAAGATTGTTATGGCAATAATAATATATGCAATATCCATAACACAGAGATGGATGTTAAATTGAATGTACAGTTGAAGTCAGAATTAATAGCCTCCCTTTGATTTTCTTTTTTCTTTTTTAAATATTTCCCAAATGATGTTTAACAGAGCAAGGAAATTTTCACAGTATGTCTGATAATATTTTTTCTTCTGGAGAAAGGCCTATTTGTTTATTTCGGCTAGAATAATAAAATAGAAAAATAAAATACGTTTTAAATCTTTTATGAACCATATTAAGGTCAAAATTGTTAGCCCCTTTATGGGCTTTAAGCTATTTTATTTCCCGTCTGTCTTCAGAATAAACCACTGTTATACAATAACTTGCCTATTTACCCTAACCTGTCTAGTTCCATAATTAACCTAGTTAAGCCTTTAAATTTCACTTTAAGCTGTATAGAAGTGTCTTGAAAAAAATATCTAGTCTGATATTATTTACTGTCATCATGTCAAAGATAAAATAAATCAGTTATTAGAAATTAGTTATTAATTAATATTAATATTATTAATATAAAATTGGGGGAAAAAATAAACAGGGGGGCTAATAATTCTGACTTCAACTGTATGTGCAACTGCTAAGCACCTGTTTGTTGTGTGCATAGGTTGTATATCTAAATCTGACCAATCAGATGCGGCCATAATATCTTTTTACCCGCCTTCCCAGCTGGTGCTATTATGCACTGTAAAACTCAACGGTCAACTTTATCAAATGAAATTAGTGTAGTTAACTCAAAATTTTCTTGGTATGGGTGTTTCCCAGTGATAGGTTGCAGCTTGAAGGGCATCCGCTGCGTAAAACATATGCTGGATAAGTTGGCGGTTCATTCCGCTGTGACGACCCCAGATTAATAAAGGGACTATGCCGAAAGGAAAATGTTGTGTCACAGGAAATATTACCACCAAACAGAACTACAATATTATTACTGGTTCAAGCCTCGGCTGGGTCAGTTGGCATTTTTGTGTGGAGTTTGCATGGTCCTCCCGAGTTTATGTGGGTTTCCGGTTGCCCCCACAGTCCAAAGATATTTTGGTAATTAGGTAAACAAAAATTGGCCATAGTGTATGTGTGTTTGTGTGAACGTGAGAGTGTATGGGTGTTTTCCACTGGGTGGCAGCTGGAAGGGCATAAACACAGCGTAAAACATATGCCGGAATAGTTGGTGGTTCATTCCGCTGTGCCGACCCCTGATAAATAAGGGACTAAGCCCAAAGGAACATGAATGAATAAATGAATAAAAACAACAACAAATGACTCAAAATTAACTTCTTGTTTGTAGAACTGAAAATCAAACATTTATTATCATGATGAAATTTAATAAAATTACACTGTTTCTTGTCTGATAACACTATATATAACTATATTTTCAAAGAATAAAAAGCAAACACAAATCTTTGTAACATTATATAACATTATATAAGTATTAGGTTTCATCACACACTGAATGCTTTCGGAATATTGGCATGTTTGTTATTTTGCCCTGCATATGAAATAAATATTATCTCAAAATATTCTGCAAATTGTATTTTACAGAGGTGGCACGGTGGCTCAGTGGATAGCACTGTTTCCTAACAGCAAGAAGGTTGCTGATTCGAGTGCACTATAGGTGAATTGGGTAAACAAAATTGGCTGTAGTGTATATCTGTGTGAATGAGTGAGTACTGGGTTGTGGCTGGAGTGGCATCCGCTGTTTAAAACATATGCTGGAATAGATGATGGTAGGGCTGTGCGAATAATCAAAATCGAATCGCAATTTGAAACATTGCGATTAACTAAACGCAAAAGGCTTTTATATATAATAAAATATATATGAAATATATATTATTTAACTTCCCCCTCCCAGAGCAAATGCATGACTGGTGTCTGTGTGTAACAGTCTTTCTAGTAATTGAGTGAGCACACATTCATTCTGCCCAATCAGACTTGTTCAACAGAACTATGCAGAATGCTCACAATAACAAACAAACAAACAGGAAACCAAGTGGGGTGATGGCATCTGCTGCTTCAGAAGCATTAACAGACTAATTAATATCAAAGAAAAACAGCACGTCTGTAATATGGGAATATCTTGGTTTTAAACTCACAAACACCAAACAAAACCAGGTAATTTGTAAGAGCTTTTGCAGAATTGTTGCCACAGCCCGAGGAAATACAACAACCAGCACCTAAAAAAACACCACGTGCGGCTATATGAGGAGCATCTTGCTAAAAAGTCAATTAAAAGTACTGCTAGTGACACTCAATCTAGTAGCAAGCAACAGCAAAGTACAATTTCAGAGTTGTTTGCTAATATAAGTTGATTTATTTTCAGTTCCACTCACTGCATTTTATCAGTACAAAGCTACAATACAGATTATTAAGCTAAAGCTTGACTACAAAATTAAATCACAAGTCAAATCAAAATCACAATATCTGTCAAAAAAAATCACAATTAGATATTTTCCCCAAATCGCACAGTTCTAGTTGGTGGTTCATTCCGGTGTGGTGACCCCTGATAAAAAAGGGACTAAGCTGAAGGAAAATAATTAAACAAATGAATTGTATTTTACATCACTTCTTGACACTCTATGCCTAATGGCGACCTAAGCAATTACCTCATTCTGTACTGTATTGTTCTACCAACAGGTATTTGTATTTTACACAAGCAGGCGGCAACGCTGCTATCAAATCTATCAGGAATGTACTGCACTACCTCTCCTGTCTGCTCTGTGTTTCCACTACGGCACTGCTAGACTTTGAACACTGAAACAGACATCCCTTATGTTTTTTTCTTAATGTCTCTGATTTTATATCACTTTCATTTACACTACATGCCCAGATGAACCAGAGCAGACATGCCTCAAACACTTCTAGAGAATCCACATTTGCAAACATCTCAAAGCATTTTTGTAAAAAAAAGAATAATCTTAGGAAATTGTTAAATAAAACATCAAATCCTATGCATTCCATCACATTTTACTGAAAGAATGATATAAATGTGGTTGTTATCCTGCTAAAAGAGGAATGCAGTCTAGTGGCCTGAGTTTTGGGCACTGGGAGTTGGCAAATGTTCAAAAGGGGCAAACCACAGGTATGGACTTGAGCTGCTTTTCTACTTCAGACATGGCTGACGTCACTCTGATTGGGTCTGTTATACATCTGTCATTTAACAGTAAATAAAATATAAAAGTAAATAAAACATTAAGTACTGCTATTATATTATATTATATTATATTATATTATATTATATTATATTATATTATATTATATTATATTTTATTATATTATATTATATTATATTATATTATATTATATTATTCATTCATTTTCTTTTCGGCTTAGTTCCTTTATTAATCTGGGGTCGCCACAGCGGAATTAACCGCCAACTTATCCAGCATATGTTTTGCCCTTCCAGCTGCAACCCATCACTGGGAAACACTCATACACCCTCATTCACACACACATATACCACAGTCAATTTAGCAGTCAAATTACTGATGCTGATTTATTTTACAACGAAGTCATTAAAATATTAAGTAAAGACCATGTTTAAGATATTTTGTACCTTTCCTACTGTTAACATAAATAAAAATCATATTTTTTCTCAATATATAGATTCTTTGAACCCTCAGATTCCAGATTTTATAATAGGTGTATCTCGGTCATATATTGTCCTATATTAACAGATATACTTTCAGGTATTGTTTAAATCTTAATAAAAAGACTTTTACAGTAGGACTGATTTTGTGGTCCAGGGTCACATATTCTATTCTATTCTATTCTATTCTATTCTATTCTATTCTATTCTA
>CAIGQZ010033024.1:5213655-5226302 GCA_903798205.1 Danio tinwini
ACACACACACACACACACACACACACACACACACACACACACACACATACACACACACTATTATATGACCCTACCCCACCCCTACCCCTAAACCAAACCCTCACAGGAAACCTGTGCCAAAATCTAAATGTCAAAAGATGCTCTTAAGTGTGATTTTGAAGTAATAGAGTACAACTATGTCATTCCCATGTCATTATACAAAAAACTGTCAATAAAAATGACTAAAACTAGTACACAAACACAATTGTAGTCAGTAGCTGGAGTTAAGACAGTATGTGTGACTATATTCTGAACCATAGGGGGGATTTATGGGGAACAAAAATATATTTTGTTTAAATTCAATACTTTTCTGATGCCAGTAGTAGGCTGCAAGGTTATCCTCATTCTAAACACTGCTTTTAACTAAACAAAATGTTTTATTGAAAGTGGAGATAAACCATTTTTTTCCCAGAGCTATGAAACCCTGGACAATTTGTGGAGTTAACTGTGCATTGCGGTGCTAAGTTTGTGAAACAGCGGTATTTGCTTGTTTGCTACAGCAGGACACTAGGCAACAGACAGCCAATCAGAAATTAAGTAGCAAGGCGGGTGTCACGTCAGTAACAGAAAATGTAAACAGTAGCCAGCACTCATTTTTTCTGCTTGTTCAAACTAGTTATTTAAAATGACCTAAAACAACACAATTCTTGATATTTCATCGGGACAATTTTTTTTATGTTTAATCCACATAAATTTGTTAAAAATGTTTACTTAATATGTGTTGGGACATTTTTTACAGTGAGTGAGAGGAAAGTAAGACTAATTTCAAGATGGAAAGCGTGTATGCAGTCATCAGGATATGGTAAAATGTCATCCTTTTCTCCATGGAATTCATTCATTTGTACTTTTTTCTATATCGGCTTGCCTTTGTGCGTTTCATGACGTTCAATCAGCTAAACAGTGACATTTTCTTTTATAACTGTCAAGATGCTGGAAAAGCAGTTGGGCTGCTGTTCATCCAATCAGTGACAGTGACACCACAAATATGCAAATTAGAGCATTAACATGAAGTTTGTGATGGTATAGTGTGAAACATCTGTTAATGAATACTCAGGATTAACAGTTAACCCCAGGTATACCATGAGCAGTGTGAAACATGATTACAAATAAATCTGGAATATGTTTATCCAGGGTTTAGTGTTTCACAATTTCAAGTGTGAAAAGCCCTTTAGAATTTAAACTTTTGAAAACTGAATAATCTACCGACACACTATGTAATAATGTTTAGAACATTATGGGGTCACTATAAGACTCTAAAACAGACCTGGGCATTTTGCGGCCCGCTGAACTTCATTGAATGGCCTGTGTGAAGTATTCATTATATTTAAATTCAACCGCAAACAGGGCCTTGCAATGCGCATGTCTGATTTTGCGAATCAACCAAAGAGGGATTTCACATATATCGTCTTTTATCATTTTAAATGGAGACATGCAGGTTCAGCGTGCAAATAGGAAGGGATGTGCATGTGGTATGTCATGCTTACATTTTCCAAAGAGTATAGAATACACAAGATACAGTATGTCACTCGTAGAGTTTTGAATGGGGAAAATTGTAATGGTCAATATAGCGAATGAAGCCCCGCCTACTAGTACAGGAGCCAATCATCGATCGCTATAGACTGATGCTTCTCCGGGGTACTAGATGTGTGCTTTTATGACAGTTTGGTGGTCAACAAACGCACTGGAATGTATCCTCAGTGAGGATCACCTCACCTCACATTTAGCCTGACTTCAGTGCACTTGTTCAGCCCAACACAGGCTACAATTATCTCACTGAACAATAAAAAATATATAAATGAATGAATGAATGAATGAATGAATGAATGAATGAATGAATGAATGAATGAATAAACAAAAGTGAACTAAGGTGAAGCAATCAAACAAAGAACCCTGTGGCATTTATATGAAGTGGATATTGTGATGCTGGTCTTTAAAATACTTTTTGTGTAAAATTTATCCTTTTTTAATCTTTTAAGTTTTTATGAATGTTTATTGAATAGTTTCACAGGATGTTTTTTTTTTTTTTTTTGGTGGTCTGACCCTCTTAAACCACCCCAGAGTCTAATGAGGGCCCTTGGAAAAATTAATTGCCTACCCCTGCCCTTAAATGTTTCTGAATATTCAATAAAAACTGTAACAAAATGTATGGGGTAGAGATGTCCCGATAAGGTGTTTTTGCCCTTGAGTCCGTGTCATTTGATTTTGAGTATCTGCCAATACCGAAACCCGATCCGATACTTCGATAATACATAAACAAAAAAACTAAGAAGAGCGAAGAAACAGATCCAGGATGTTCTTTATTTTTTATTTAATTCGCCTTATTTTAACATTCAACAACTCTGACAACAAACAGAGCACTTCTGTGAGGTAGCTTAAACAATCAAGTAATAAATAACATCAATTCTTCACTTTTGGACTTTTGTGCAACAATACATATAAAGTAATCTAATATAAAAACAATCCCAAATTTACATATCTCACAGTTTGCTATGGCAATGTTGCCGTCAACAACTTTATAATAATATTTCAAGCTGCTTCCGTGTTCTACTTTGCTGCCATTTAACTAATAGCATCTCTGCAACAAAGTGATGTCACCACATAACTATAGATGTGTTAAAAATTATAAGAATATATTATATATATAATTTTTTTTTTTTGTGTCCTGATTGGGAGGTAACGTCCGATTCCGATCGAGTCTGAAACTGGGTGATCGGACCCGATTTCCAGTCATGTGATTGGACCTGGACATCCCTAGGGGTTGCTATAAGACTTAATATGTTTTTGAATATTCAATGCAGTAACATAATGTAAGGGTAGCTATAAGACTCAAAAATGTTTCAGAATAGTCAATAAAAACAGTAACAAAATGTATGGGGTAGGTATAAGACTTATAAAATATTTCTGAAAATACAATAAAAACAGTAAAACTTGCAAATATGATTACATTTTACAATTACATATATTTAAATCCATATGACCCTAAACTACTCTATCCATACGCTATCTGTATAATTTGTCTCTTTTATTTCAAATGAAATTCAAATGGTTAACTAACTGTATTGTCAAATATTGTGCAGAAGAAAAGTGTTTATTAGCAACAAAAATATATATATATAAACACAGGACAGCATTTTAAAATGCATTAACTGGACACTTATCCTATGAAGCCAAGGGAGAGAATTTAGGAATGGCACTGGTAGGTCACATGATTAATTCAATTTGTATGCTTCTACTATATTTAACATATTATTTTAATTGTTGAGAAATAGAATTTTAACAACTCCAAAACAGAGTGCATAGCTGCTAGTGTGCATCTCGTGACTCTCTCTCTCTTTCTCTCTCTCTCTTTCCTGCAGGTGAGATAAGACTGGAATTTGCTTGTCCTCCAGGAGAGAAAGAACTATCACGAGCTGCCAACCCCCACCTCGGTCCCCATATCCTGGCATGAGACAGCAGCAAAAAACGGGCACATGGGTGGATATCTCTGTGCTGAATGGATGTTATGGCTGTGAACACAGATTGCTGATGTTTGGGCTGAATTCATGGGTGTGTTTGATTGTTTAATTCAGCTTTTTTTTTTTAAAGCTCAGGTTCTTCATCGATTGTGACTCTAGGGGTTTTGGTGGATTCTATTACACATACACAGACATGTGTAAAGGCACATGTGCAAATCTCTGTATGTATGTGTATACAAGCTAATATATACACATTCTGACATGTAAAAAAGTGCTTTCTCTTTCACACACAAACATACTTGTATACATAGTTTACAAGGACACTAAATAGGCATAATGCATTTTATACTGTAAAAAAAGCTTATTATAGACCATTTTGAGGGATGTAAACAAAAACAATGCTCCCAGCATATTTCCTGTTTTGCATTTTAATTTCTATAGCTTCTAAGAATCCAAAAAGAGCCACATATTGATAAGTTGTTTTAACATTATGTTATGATTGAATTGCCTCTTGTTACAGTTATGAAATGATCTATATGTATACACACACACACACACACACACACACACACACACACACACACACACACATCTGAAAGAGAACACATACAGATGCCACACACATGCATACATGTTCATACACCTTGACCTGTGCAGTGTATGTATGAACTCCTTCAAGTATGAAATGTTCAAAGCAGCCCCCTATGGTTCAAGTTAACGACAAACTCTCTGACCTGGTGATGCCAAGTTCTGGCATGTCCATAAGAACAAAAACCTCAAACATTACAATTTGAACATGCATAAACCAAGAATAAGGAAGAATTGAATACTGATAAATGACAATTTTATATTCAGCTACC
The DNA here is from genome assembly GCA_903798205.1 of Danio tinwini. Lineage (NCBI taxonomy): Eukaryota > Metazoa > Chordata > Actinopteri > Cypriniformes > Danionidae > Danio > Danio tinwini. The sequence continues at coordinate 5,218,010 of CAIGQZ010033024.1, forward strand.
ATAAAAAAACAGTTCACATAATACTAGACTTTACCACTAGGCGGACAGCATTGAAAGTGGGATTTGTGGAATTCCATTCTGCTTTGATTTAAAAGGCTTTGACGTTTTAAAAATAGGAGAAAATCTGGTCTTTCACAGTGCAATGGCTCCTCAAAAGGACATCTACTAGTTAAATGGAGGAGTGGTATCCACCAGGAGCATTGTTTTTTTTGGTCTTTCATCAGAATGGGACACTTTATGGCTATCAAAAAAAAGAAAAAGTTCCTCATATTTTGGGATTGTTTTTGGATCCTGATTTGAATAAGAACCATCTTTACCTACAGCACAGTGTCATTCACAAGCTGCATGCTCTATATAAAACTACTCCATCATTGACAAATGGCAGAATATAGCAAGTTTTTGAAACATCAACTGCTCTCTTTTATATTCAAATGTTTCAGTGCATGAGCAAACTGTCTGAATGAATCAAACTGAGGAATTAACATGACAACATTTCAATTAAATTGCTACTTTTTTATTTTGCTGTTTCATTTACACAATAATGGACACTTCAAGCACTTCATGAACTGTCAGAACTTTGCTAAAAGACAACATAACCATAAAACAAATATACAGTTGAAGTCAGAATTATTTGCTCTCTTGAATTATTAGCCCCCTGTGTATTTTCCTCCAACGTCTGTTTAACAGAAAGATTTTTTCAACACATTTCTAAACATAATAGTTTTAATAACTCATTTCTGATAACTGATTTATTTTATCTTTGCCATGATGACAGTAAATAATATTTTACTAGATTTTTTCAAGACACTTCTATACAGCTTAAAGTGACATTTAAAGGCTTAACTAGGTTAATTACTACACTAGTCATTGCATAACAGTGGATTGTTCTGTAGCCAATCAAAAAAATATATTGCTTAATATTTAGCTTCTAAAAAAACTTTAAATTGTTTTTATTCTAGCCAACATAAAACTTATAAAAAATATATTATATATAAATCACTAAAGAACAAAAATATTAAAGGAAAAAATATTTTAATAGACACTGAAAAAAGAAGGCTAATATTTTTGACTTCAAGTCTTTATTTACCTGTATTATTTTACTGTAATATCCCACTTCTGATCTTAGGAAAAAGGCTCTATAGTGCCAGCTCTGGTAATCCTCGTGCTTCTGAACTAATTTGCTTTGAGGCCTGTCATGAGCATATACTCACTATCTGCATCTTTGAAGCATCAATGAGCACATAGCTAAACAAGGAACTGGAGTTGCGTGTCACATTATAAACAAACATTTCAAATGTGGAATTGCTTAACATAATTATGCGCACAATAATGTCTCCCTGGGATTTTTTTAAGGATTCAATGAGGTTAAAAGGTTGTGTGAACAATGGCCTGTGGTTAGAATCACTTATTGAATAGACCTAAGGGTCGTGCAATCTTGCTATTGGGGGATGGGCGGCGCTATATGTCTACATCAGCTATGCTGATGACTGGCTAACTCCTCCTTCTATGAATGACAGATGCCACCTTTCACCTTAAAAAAAAGGGGAAACAGGAATTGGGCGGAACCTTAGGAGTGATATAAAAGAGATGCAGAATCTTTATTGAGAGTCAGAACAATCCAACAGCCAATCAATGAAAAGGGAAGTGCAAACTACTTATAATCTCCCTCTTGGGACTAGTTCACGTCAATGCCCATTGGGAAATGTAGGAACATGGTGTGGTTGTGGTAAGGTCACCAAATATGCTCCCCTGTCCCTGTTAAGCGTGTATATGTACCTCTAGGACAGGTCCCTCCCTAAACATGTCCTCACCTGTCGGTCTCCTGTTACCGACTACTCTGACAGCGGCCACACAAAGATGGCATATCTTCATATTTTGGGCATAGTATGCATTCATGTTCAAATATACAGTATAGAGATGCATAATGTTGTCAACCTGACCAGGATTCTGTTGCAGAAATATTGTACTATATGAATGAGACCACATGAAAATTGGACAAAGGAGTGTACAAAAATTATTGTACAAGAATTATTCCTCATCACATTCAATTTGTTTTGATTTTGTGATAAAAGGTGAAACAAACAAACAAACAAACAAACAAACAAACAAAATGGGATTTAATTTGTCACATGCAGATAATCAGAGTGCAACCCATTCAATGCCTGTGAAATTTAAGCAAACAATTGTTGGTCCAGATCAGAAACCTCTATTAGAGAAGATGTTTAACATAACTATGAGGTTAAGCAGTTTGCAATATTATGAGAAAGACTTAATGAGAATTTATACAATAGGCCTATAAATAATACAATATAACCAATAAAAAGATAACAGTAATTAAACGTACTGGCACTTACCAAATACAGACAATAAAATAAACAGGCAAGCACAACAACAACAACTACAATACTCTACTAACTTATATTACTGACAGCTTTTATAAATATAACTTTACAATTTTAAAGTTTTGTTTAGAAGTTGGTATTAAATTATAAACGGACGTTACATTAATAAAATGTGATGTGCATATCTCTGCACTTTGACACTCACACCAGAGGCAAATAAATAAATAAATAAATAAATATGTTTCAATTCATATAGGATAACGTTAATGTTCTTACCTCAACAAATGTAAAGTAACCTCTTGTTTTAAAAGGTCTAACTGTTGGGTGACTGATCAAATGCAATCGTATTTAAATTCATTTAAATAAATAGCCTAATGCATTAAAAAGAAGCAAATAAGTTCTTACCGCACTCTCGGATTTCTCTACTCCCGCACTTAGAGTGAGCACAAGCAGCAACACTGCGCCGAGACTCTTTAAGTTCATACTGATTTCAAAAGAATCTGCCCTCTTAACATTGACAGTTACACCTATGAACACTTACTGAACTTATCATATTCCTCCGTTAAGCTAACTGCAAAATCAACAGGTTTGTGTTCCCCCAAAGTTTAGAGAGGGATTCTTGTAAAGCCTCAAAGCTGTCCGGTGTGGGCAGCGCACGAAATAATGTAAGCTTCACTTTACTGAATCTCAGTTAACCTGCTCACCGCACTACTTCATATCCCTCCGCCAAACACCATTGTAGTCCCACACAAAAGTCACGGGAGGATAAAAGTTGTATTTAAATATCCCAGATGCTTTATTGAGTCAGTTAGAAATTACTACAAACTATGTAACTCGCTTTTGGGTTTCATTAAATTTAATAAGGGGGTTTGCCGAGGGATACAGTGGCGGAGGACGATTTGCTTACAAACATTAAAATGTACATTTGCGCTCAATATAAGCATATATATAGTTATATAAAGCATAGTGGTGTATGCGTGTAAACATCATATATGTATACTTTTAAGTATACTTTTGTTCACTATCGTTATAGTTCTCAATTCATTTTCAGCCATATTTAGGCTACTAAATGAAAATAGACTACACAAGAACGTGTACCTGTCTTTTATGGTCTGATATTAATCCTAGACGCTAAAATAGTTTACTTATTGCTGATAACTGATATAATGAAAATATTTCAGCTGTATCTGAGTCACTCTGTTTAATGAAATATTTCGTAATGTTTATTATGCACATGAGTGTGTAATTATTATGACCGATGCACTACATTAATGCTATTTTAGTTTACACTTGTAGTAAGCTGTTTACTGATGAGATTGTGGTTGTTATCTGTTTGTTTGAAGGCAACGCGTGAGTGCGGGTGATTGACGGCGGAAGCCCCACCCTCTTCTCCTCTCAGAGCACAGCGCGCACTGGTGCTGCAGCGGTGCGTGAATCTATTCTGCCGCGAGGAGAGCGTTTTCACCACAGAAGTTTCTTGTGAGTCAGCTTCTCTTGTTCTCAGAGGACAAACTAAAGCCAAAACTGCACAAAACAAGTGTAGAATGTGCAAAGTGGTGTTTATCTCTCTGATTTGATTGTTTATGTTTATCCTTATCTCACTTCTCGTCCTCCGAAGTGGACGAACCGCTCACCGGATTCTCAAATGAATAGGTCTGAAGCCATTAACCGAGGCTCACTGTGAAGACGAGGAGGATAGCCTACATTACCTGCTTTGTCCTCAAAACTTTGCAAAATGAGACTTTGGTAAGTTTACTATACATTTAGATGTCATGCTTTAGTAGACGTTGTTACGAATTCAGACACTTGAGCGTTAAACGGGCAACTGTCATTTTAGTTAACCGAGTCAAATAAAGTGCTTTATTTTTCATCAGCACGTGTAAGAAATTTGTATATCTCCCCTCAGGAGTTTTGTGTTACCCTTTGTCTTGTATGCGGTGTCTGCACAGGGGGTAAGTGATTTATCTATTATTAAAAATACTAAACACATACCGCATATAACTGTAGCATATTTACTCATGCATTTTATATGCAAATTTGTTGGTTATTTAATCCCAACTCTTGGTAACATAGGTTACATCTAACGTATCATGTTTGTGTTGATTTGTCTAAACACCTTTGGATGCATTTTATTAGACACTTGTCTTTTGTACAAACTGTAAAGTCTTCTGTTGACTATTTGTGCCAGAATATGTTGTCAACATTTTACATGTTTCTGTTTAGAAGTCAATAATATTTAGCTTTACATTATATCTATGTAATATATTATTTGATATGTGCAATCTCAGTTCTCTCATCACCCAACTGACAAACACTCCTCCTTCTAATTAATATGCAAAATTCCCTTTCTCTGTCACGCCCATTTATCGCATTTCAGCTCTCACTATTGACTCAGAGCTATTTACTGTAAATAGCCTGTAAGCTTGGGGTTTATACTTATTCCTTCTGTTTTGTTTTTAAATGCATGAATTATACAAGACTTTTACACTTTTATAATCTTGGCCCATTTTGAAGAAATTGTGGTGGTACCCCCCCACCCCCCCACCACCACCAAGTAGCTACAAAGAAACCTTTTACGAGGAGCTGATTCATTTAATTATAGCTGTTGGGGAGATTTGAAGGGGGTGCATATTTAATAGTTTGATATAAGATCATGTTAATCCTTGTAGAGGGAAATTATGAAAAGGTGTGTCCTGAGGCTTTATTTGAAAGCAGGTTGTGATTTGTCTTTTCTGGTTTTAAGTGTTAACTGTGAACACGCAGTTGGTCAATAGTTGAATAGAAATTGTAGATAACTAAGAAGTATGCAGTTAGAGAATATGTACTGGTTAATCACCTGTTGAGAGGCAGCATTTTGAATGTGCTCAAGCAGACATGAGGCTGATGCAGGTGGGATAGTGAATAGTAGTGATATGGTCTAGGCATGAAATAATTAGAGCCTACACTAACAAACAGCTAAGGAGGGTTGTTATTAATGGAGGGCTGGATTTTCCTTATTTTCTTTGTGTAGCCTGAAGCAAAAAGACAGTTGCTTAAATGTGATAAACTAGGGTGAGTGGGTCAGCTAGGGGGCAAATATGTTGTGCATTAAAATTGGGATTTGAATTGGAATTGGAATAATAAAAAAAAAAACACAACTTAATAGTCAAAATAAAATAGTCATTAATTTTACTAAATAAAAAAAAATATATAAAAAAATTACAATTCAAAGGACACTGAGATGTATTGGAAAAAGTAAAGCTGAATTACACTTATATACTTTATTATTTATTTTTAATAAAACTATTTGACAGTCTTCTATTATGTCTGATAATATTTTTTCGTTTGGAGAAAGTCTTATTAGTTTTATTTCGGCTAGAATAAAACTAGTTTTTAATTTAAAAGCCATTTTAAGGTCCATATTATTAGCCCCTTTAAGCTATTTTTTTGATAGTCTGCAAAGATAAAATAAATCAGTTATTAGAAATGAGTTATTAAAACTATTATGTTTAGAAATGTGTTGAAAAAATCTTCTAATAGTTCTGACTTTAACTGTATATATTCTCATTTCCCATAAGTCCAATTCAAATTCTATTTCAACGTCATGTCTATATGACTTCCATGACCATTTTAAACTCTGAAATGGAAGACAATCTGACTTCTAATAGTATGGGGGCCGAGAGACCTTAATGTGCTGCAATTTAAGAAAAAACATGCAATTACAGCATACATGTTGCAAATCCTTACAATGCAAACACATTTTTTTAAAAGCATGCTGCATTTTCTCACAATGCAAACAAATAATAAAACTTTTTCATTTTCTCACAATGCAAATCATTTACAAAAACGTGCTGCATTTTTTCACAACATTTGCAAAAACAGAGGAACACAACGAAAGACAAGGTAATCAGGATGTTAAAATAAACAAATAAAAACTCACCTTTCTTATCCTACAACACCATATAATAGTCCTATATTATACATCCCTGTGATTTTTAGTAAAAAACAAAACATGATTGCAGGAGATTCACTAGAAATGCTTGTTATTATTTATTGTAAATAAGGAAAGAGAGGTAAGCACTGATAATCTTAGTAATTGAAGTAATTGTTGTCAGTATTCATTTAAGAATCTTTGCATTTAGACAACACTGTTGAGTGACTTGGTGTTGCTGGAGAACAATCAGGGGCCATGTAGTGATCCCTATGGGACACCAATGCTGGGGGCAACTTAAGAGAGTAGGTCTGATTTAACTTAACCTTTTTTCTAACATCAGATTAAAACCCACATGCAGAAAACAGTTCAGACCTTTTGAACGAATGTCATGGACCCATTTAAAAGTAATTGCAAAATGTAGTTTAATCACTGTTAAATATATATTTAAGGAACATCTAAAAGTAAAAGTTAATGTAGTAGACCTTGACCTACATTTTCTTTGAACAAATTACTTTTAGGCATCACTTCATCTCAGTTTTTTAGAGGTAGATGGAGCTTGCAGAGGGTCAGACCTCCAACATCATTCAGATAAGGTCATCAAGAATGAGGAGAGGAGTTTTTAAGAGCCTTTTTTGAGGTCAAGACAGAGGTCAGGGTCTTAGGTGAATACTTTTACCATTCATATTTTTCCTGTTGGGCAAGAACAATAAATCTTTATTGCAGTGGCTGAAATTTAACACCAGTTGTATGTTTGTACATGGATTTTATATGGTTAATTGGACCAAATTCTTCAACTGGATTATAAGGGACAAAGAATTATTAGAAGCTAGGCATTAGCAAACTGGTAGAAATATTACTGAATGCCTGTCTTGAGACTATGAGTAAGATTTAAAAAAAATTTTTTTCATAAATTTTTCAAATGTGATTATTAAGAATTTGGCAAATGTTTTGTTGATCAATTTCAGTATTTGATGTACATGAATGGGGTAAATTCCGAAATGGGATAGTTATACTCAAAATAAAAATATTGTCATTATTTACTCACCCTCCACTTTTTTTCAAAACCTTTTTGTCCCCATCTTTAAAAAAATAATCAACATTTTTCTTTTTTTTTTGTTTGTACTCAGCAAAAGACACAAACTCACACAGGAGTTTAGAAGAAGTCAAATATGAGTAAGTTTTGACAGAATTTCCATTTTTGGGTGAACTTTTAGAGTTATTTGTAACTAAGTGCCATTATAACTGTACTAGTAAATCAGAGGTAAAGAAGTTTCTTTTGAAATAAAAGCCCCTCTTTTAAAATTGCTCACCAGCAAAGGCATTTTTGAAAGTTTCTTGAGTTTGTATTTAATAATGCTTTTACAATAAAATATTATACCTTATCACAAACTAGGGTAGCTGATTAAATATAGTCCCTCTATGATGTTCTTTCTTGCAATGACTTTATGGGTCTTATTCAAAAAAATAAAACAGCATCTACAAAATTTACATCTGAAATAGACTGATTTGATAGTATCCTGTTCTATAGTAATGGAAGAGGTGCAAGGTCTTTTTGATGTGTTTGTAGCACAGCTTGAAAGAAACCACAGCGGAAATATTTGTGTGATAACTACTACCTCTCATACACCATATCAGCAGCAGAGAGAGAGAGAGAGAGAGAGAGAGAGAGAGAGAGAGAGAGAGAGAGAGAGAGAGAGAGAGACACTGCTTTGCTGGAGTTATGGAGGATGAGCTGCATTTCTTCACTCACTGCAGCAAATATCAGACCATCAGAGATGCTTTCTTCACACGCATATCTCTAATTCTGCCCCAATTTCAGCAAGCCACAAATACGGAGAAACTCTATTATATTGTGGGAGAAAATGAAAAGTGTCTCCACCTAGCAGCACAGTACTTGTTCTCATGCCACCATATGAGAGAAAAAGGATGAACCCCCATTATTCCTTATTAAAGCTCTCTGACCTTATCATTTATTATTATTTACTTTTTAAATTAACTTTTTTGTGACAACAGATATGTACAGTAATACATATATATA
>CAIGQZ010033024.1:5226702-5273117 GCA_903798205.1 Danio tinwini
GGGAGAGAGAGAGAGAGAGAGAGAGAGAGAGAGCACACATGTGGTTTAAAAATACACATGTGTGTTAGAGCACTTTAGCTGTGAGGTTTTGTGCAGATAGGTGCATAGATAAACTTTTGGTATTTTAACTCTGCCAAAGGCAATGGAAGGTGCGCATATAGTAGGCCACCCTTTTTGCTGTTAAATGTCCTAAAACCTATACACAAAATAGTTTTGTGTCGAACATTTAAAATAAAATATTGTAAAGTTTATAGTGTAAAATAGCTGCTTCAGAAATTTTGCATTATTTTACAAAGGAAACATCCATTGCTAATGTTTATTCTTTTTTAGTGCTTTCCCACAGGAAAGTCTCTGGGAAGCTAGTACTTTTGGACTGTTTGTACTGTTCTGTCTGAATATTGTTTAATCCCAGAGAACACCATTTGATTCCTCCCCCTTGCAAAAATTCCTGGATTGCCTGGTACAGCGTGTTGTGTATTCGCTTTTCCTTGCTGCAGGTGTCACTTTCTAAAACATCCCTGCAGGTCAGAGAGAGACACTTTGTGATTGCTTTGTGATTTGTTAGTGTTTCAACCCTCTCTGGGCCACAAATTGTAAATGTCCCCTCCGTCTTTTTAAAAGCTTTAACACCAGGAGGTAAGGTTTATGGTGCTCTATTGATATTAGGTCAAGTGATAGGTAAGTTGTGGGGTCTACAAGACTGAGGGCATTATGAGAGAAGAAGACTGCCATGTTAATTTTACACTTGCAGTATTCTATTTATTTATTCATTTATTTATTTAAAGAAAGTTATGATGTGAATAAAATCCATATTAACAATTAAAAAACAACAGCATTGATTGATTAATTGAATTAAAACTTTTTAACTTTATTGAAATAGTAGAGTAGCCTTGAATTACTTACTACAATGTTTTTTTTCAAACAGCTGAAACAAACTTGTTTGACTCACTTTTGTTGAAATTGAGGTCACAGTGGTTTGTTCTTTAATATCGCTTGAAATACACAAGGGCATTAAAGGGTTAGTTCAGCCAAAAATGAAAATTAGCTCATAATTCAAGGCATCAAAGCATCCTACATGCATGGTTGCAAACACTTTATATGGGCTGAATTTAAACAAAGAAAGTTTACTAAATTTAATGTGTTTCTTTAAATTCAGCCCATATAAACAGTTTGCCCTCACTTACCTTGCAAAAATGTAGTAAATTCAATGAATAATCTTTTTCAGTGTAGTTGTTTTTGACTTTCTTCTGGACATTTTATATATCCACAAAAAATTGTTAAAAAGGTTAACTTAATCGACTTGTGTTAGGACAACATGAATGAATTGTGTGGAACCCTGCATTTTTTATAGTGCTTTAAGCTTATATTGTGAGTATCGGATGTAGCGATACAGCAATATGTAAATATACAGATGCCGATAACTGCTAACTCTTTATATTTAAAAACCAATAACCAGCATAGGCTCATAAATATAAATCTTATGAATATAATGTTTTTCTAAGCCTCATTACAAAAACAATCTGCAAATAAATTTCGGGGATTGACTGTTTCTTAAAACCTTACCAGTAACACAAGGACACTGTAAAGTGTGCATCTGCTGCATGTGTCTTGTCGTAGAAAACACCATGTACCAGTAAACTACCGTATTTTATTAATTTATAGAGGTAATGTCTGTATTTTAAATTAGCAACATCTACACATCTTTTGTTACACAGATAGACATGATAACACAGCCATATGCAGGTGGTGATGAGAAAGTGTATCAGTGTAAAGAAAGTTCTCCGTGTCATTTACACAGCTACTAAACACCAGTATGGTAACACACATAAAATTAAAGTCATGAAATAAACATTGTTTATCAACATTAGATGTAACATAACTCACTAATATACATTACTGATGGGAAAACAACTAAAATAGTAATGTCAACAAAAGGCATAAAAAGTGATGTGCTATGCAGGGAATTTCGGGAAAGTCAATTTATGGTTATTCACCATATATATTAAGGATACATACTCTTAACCAAGTTACGGATTTGTACTGTAGCATTTTTACAGTTTTTTACCATTGAAATCATGGCCATTTTTTACAGTGCATATATAATCCATACTCTGTGTGGTTTAATATATTAGGCCAATATTTTTCCCTTATTGGATTGATAATGGTCAAATTAAAAATGATTTACAAATACAAAGATGAGATGTTTTGTGTACTTTACACGTGTATTAGTCCAGATGGCTTACTTTTTTATTTGCTTTGTTTGTTTCTGTTTTTTTCTCTTTCCATCGTATTTGGTTTAGATAGAGAGAAGAAATAAAGTGTAATTTCAGTGTCAGCAAGAGTTTTAATCCCTACATGGTCTTTTTTAACTGCTCAGATGCTTGTGCTCTTAGATATACATGCTCATATAGTGCCAAAAAGCAGACAGTTTTACTGCTTTTTCATCTTTCAAGAATTGATGGCAGGCTGTATGTATCTTGTGTGTGGGCCTGTTTTTACTGCTTCATCCAGTCACATCTCCAGCCAAAGTGTTTTTTGAAGTCCTGCAGTTAGTCAATAAAACATGAGTGTAAATTAAAGCGCACTTATATTACATGTTGGTCTGAAAAAAGAATCGTTTTAGTTAACACAAGTCTTGCCAAATGTCTTCTTTTTCTCACATAGCTTTACATGGTCTTGTTTTGTCTTCTTTTCTTATTAAATCTTGTTTTCATTACACAGATGTACCTGCTTCTGAATGCATCAAGTAGCACTATTCCCAATTGTCAGTAATAAATTCCAGAGATTTAGGAGATTAAAGTGTCAGTGGCGTTGACAGATTACTCCTCTACAGCTGATTGAAGAAAGTGACAGCACTAAAGGCATGTTAGTGACATGTCAGACCATTCTAGCTTATCATATAGCTCATGAAAATTCATGTTCAGTCATGTTCAGTGCAAACAAAGGGTCAAAGGTTACACTACAATACAGAGTGAGAGTGTGTGGAGAGGCTATCTTAACATTCTTTCCTTCACTCAGAGGATTCTAATACATTTTATAAGAAAACGAGAGAAGAATGAACAAGAATTGAGATCATAATATTAAGATTTTTTTTTAGTATGCTTATGTTTTCATACATGTAGCTAAAATATTGTTAGTGCCTCAGAACAGAGCTGAAAAAAGATAGCAGGAGTATATAGACAAATGTGGAAAATGACAACAGCGAATAGCAATCAGAATATCTGCCAAGGTTTTTAGTCAGTCTTAAAGTCAAGATGTTTGCACCTTGACATTTTTTTAAAAGCCTGAATTAGATTTAATTAGATCAGACAACAATTTAGTATGATCATAACATAAATTACTGATTGAAAAATAGTAAAAGTATAACATTTCTATGTAGGGAAATGAAATATTGCAAGAAATATTGTCATCGCAATACTGAACATAACAATAGAGCATGTTTTCCCAGCATCACACAGCCCTACTTGCTGCCACAATGCTAGGGAATAGATTCCAATAAGCTTTGTGTTTTGTTACTATCGATATGAGGTCTCTGGTTTCAAATTCCCAGTTTTATTACAATAAATAATTAAATACATAATTAGACAGAAAGACAGACAGACAGACAGACAGACAGACAGATAGATAGATAGATAGATAGATAGGTACACTGAAAAAAATCATACAGAGGTAATTCCTTGCATTTACTCAATTTTTTTTACGTTAAGTGGCTGTAAACAATTTATTTGGGCTGAATTTAAACAAACAAATTAAGTAGAATTTTATTACATTTAATTTGTTTGTTTAAATTCAACACAAATAAATAGTTTGCAACAGTTTTGCAGACATCTTTTTTTTCAGTGTAGATAGATAGAGAGATAGATATATAGATAGATAGAAATATGTGTTTCCTTATTGTTTGTAGGGTTTTATTGTTTTCCATAAAGTATTCAGTTTTACATTAATTAAACAATCAAATGTAAAACAACCAAGCAGGCACACATCATAAGACATTAATATTAGGTTAGATATAGGTCATGACGTCAGATGACCAAAATTCAATGTCTAGCCAGCGTCTAAGGACGTTATCTTGACGATGTCAAAGGACGTTTATATTTGGTTGATTTTAGGTTGTGTTAGAAAGTGACCAAAATCCAACATCTGATAGATGTCATAGTGTTAACGTCCACACAACATCAAGGATTTTAGGTTGATTTTATGTTGATTTTAGATTGGACATTGGACATTGATGTTGGCCTGACGTTGGGTTTTGACGTCAACCTGACTATTTCCAAACAAAATCCAACATCCTCATGACGTTGGGGTACATTGAGGTAAAACGTCAATATGACGTCATGTTGACGTCCTGTGTCTGCAGGGAATACTGTATATTCTTTGTTGTATAAATAATTCACTAAAATTAATTGTTACTAAAGTTACAAATAAATGAAAATTAAAACGATCAGGCCTCAAAAAAAAATTAAATGCTAAATTATAATCCCGACTCCACATTGCATATGTTGCGATGTGACTATTGCGAATGATCACATTGGAATATCGATGTTGAAATGATATATTACGCAACCCTAATATGCATTGTAGGCAGCATGGTGGCACAGTGTGAGCACTTTCGACTCACAGCAAGAAGGTCGCTGATTCGAGCCTCAGCTGGGTCAGTTGGCATTTCTGTGGAGAGTTTGCATGTTCTCCTCGTGTTCGCGTGGGTTTCCTCCGGGTGCTCCGGTTTCCCCCACAAGTCCAAATACATGAGCTATAGGGGAATTGGGTAAGCTAAATTGTCTGTAGTGTATGTGTGTGAATAAGAGTGTATGAGTGTGTTTCCCAGTGATGGGTTGCAGCTGGAACCCTTTTATTTTTTACTTTACCTTCATTTTTTTTCAATGTTGTAAACATTGTAAGTAAATTGTACATCACCATTTATATTTTAGATTTACTATTAAACTACTATTAACTAAATTTTTATAAAAACTGGCTTATGGGAATTTTTTTATGTTTGTATACAGTCAGCTATTTTTGTAATAATGCTCTGTAATATTTAGTAATGTGTCTAATGACAGTGTTTCAGCTAAAATGTCCAAGCTTTTAGTTTGAGAAACATATTTATAGATGATAAAAATGTCTAAACAACTCAATATTGAATCAAATTGAATCTACAACAAAACTGAATCAAATTGGGTTAGTACTTCGCAAGGTATTATGGTGCTGACACAAAATAAATCTAGGTTTTTTTCCGCTCACATTATTGTTTGCCAGACCCCATTAATCTGATCATCTGTTTTAAAAAAAGACGCATCACTTAAGATCTCATTCATATCCCTAGCACAGCAGACAGTTGTGTGGGAGTAGATATGTGTTCAGGAGAAGTAATATTAATGTTTTTCACATTCTTTTCAAGAAAACACGCATGACGAATCCATGTTTTAGACTGATGAGCAAATGCAGTTCTGACATTCAAAGCACATGGATAAAAGACAGATGAAAGATTAATGGAAGAAAACACAAATTCTCCTTAAGGTTAAGAAGAGTCTTTTTTATGCTTCAAGAGGGGGCCCTTTTATCATAACATATCAGTCGGTTTATGTGGATGTTGTTTTAGTTCATTGTACATGCCATATTCATGTCACTATAGCCTTGGGCTGGATTTACTCTTCGCTTTGAAATTGATTTTTACTCTTTTCTCCATGTTTTTTTTTTTCATTTGTTGTTGGTTGACTTGCTTTCACTCATTCTTTCAATTCCTTTATGCACCCCACCCTTCTCTGTCATCCGTATAATCTTCACAGTAAATTGACACCCTCAGGGCAAAACCACCAAGAACATGTTTATAGCCTGATATAGACATAATAATAGGAGCAAACTAATAATTTCTGCTCGCAGTGATCGTGAGTATTGTCAGCGACCTTAAGCAGGTAAATATCACACTTGTAGAGCATCTGTGTAATGAATGCATCCTGCATTTACTCCATCTTGAACTGCAAGAAAGTCTGTTATTGGAATGACTGTTTATTCATCTGTTTGGTCTTCCCTCCTACTCTACAGGACTACATCATCCCTTCTTGCCTTTGTTGTTTTTTCCACATATCTGTTGTACTGGATCTTCTTAATTCCTTCCTCATTCTTTACCTATGATGTGTCCACCTGTGAATTATATAAACAGTTTTCAGTTTGTTGCCAAGAGCTCAAATGTACCTCTATCTAAGTTTTGTTTGAGCACGAGCCATCTGGGATTGTTTTGTAGTGCCACTAGAAATTGGAAACAACATGAAGTGCTAGGCATTAGTTTTTGATAAGATTGTTCTTGAAGATTGTTCTTCAAATGAATAATGCATGTTTTATAAAGAAGCTTAAAGGTGCAGCATGTAAGTTTGACACCCAGTGGTTGAACTAGGTATTGCACTCCTGGATCAATATAAACACAAATGCGGGATGCCACAATGACTACAGGAGCGAGTAATTTAAACTGTGTTCTGAATAAAAGCAACAACACGCAATAGAAGAAATATTTTCCATACTAAAAGGAGTTTTGGTTCTAACCAACACCTCAAATTGATATATTAGAAACGGCTTCTATTTCTCACAGCTGAACATGTGAAACCTATGACAGTGATCACCTCAGGTAAACCTTGTGTGCTTTATTCAGTGCTAAATGCTAACAATGTGAGTTTGAATAGATTATAAACCTTACAGTTTTGTGAGTGAGTGCATATTCTGTGCTTCTAAAAGGCTGTATTTAAATTTCCGTCGTATTTCGTCTGGTGCAAAAAGCCAAACTGCTCATTACTGTGTATCTCGTCACAAAGCGTGTTGTTAGGACACACGATTACAATGTAACCTGCTCACATAATGTTTACATTCGTAATATTTATATCATTTGCTAATTAATAACCTCATGTGGAACTGAATCGGTCTCATTTTAATGTCTGATACTGTCTATTTCGGACACGGATGCTTTCAGAGCCTTTCTGAATGAATGAATGAAATACGCTGTTTTCCAACAAGGCAACCCGGACTGCTGAATTATAATTGGCTAAACTGGCATTGTGCAAGTTAAATTTACAGTGCAGTTAAACAAGTATGTTCACTTGGGATGTTTCTTAAATATCTGCACACATATTATGGTATTTTTATGCTTTAGAAGAGTCAAAAAATTATCAGTTTAAAAGCTGTGGCTTTACACACTTTTTAAAAAGTAAAACAACTTTTTACAGTGTAATATAACTATAATTTAAGCAAACATAACTGTCTATCAACTGACTGTTTTTCACAGTAGTCTTAATAACTTTTTAAATATTTTATTAATAGACATATTTGATAAATTTGCACAAAACAGAAAAACAAACAATCAACAACAACAACAACAACAAAAAGACATACAAACATCCCCATCACTAATTTCCCTTTTGTGGCTTTAACAGAAAGACACATAGCTTACAGTCTACAAACATCAAAGTCTTCAAGTGTCATACAAATGCACAGCAAGTGTATGTGTAGGGTGCCGTCTTGATAACTTCAGGTACAGTATATTCAAAAAATCTGAAGAGATTTCAATGAGCACAGAATCGCTAGAGTGACAATAAATGGTTTTCATTCGAACTGTGTTTCAAACCATCTATATCCGTTTTTATAAGACATATTAAAGTGTCCCAAATCGCAATGGAAAAGATCAGATTAAATGTTGTTTGTTCTGTTCATGTTGTATGAGAAAACCACATGTAAGTCACATGCAAGCAAAAAATAGGATTTGGGCCACATTTACATACAGTTACATAGTACTTTGTTATTTTAAAACTTTCTTTAGTCTGGTTGCTTAAAAGCCAAACTTCAAAAACCATACTATAAAGAACATTTAGCGTGATGATGTTAAGTCCATTCTATAAGTCTCTTTGGAATGTAAGTCACTGCATGTTTCAGACGATTAAAAAGAGACTATATTCCAGAAAATGCGGTTCTTGTGATGCTCACATCAGTGAAATCCACTACAAAGCTCAAACACCACTGTGTGAATTTATAGTATTACAGCATAATCTACTGTAGCATGGTTTAGCTCAGCACAAGTAATATCATGTGTAAAGCATAGAAAGTATGTGTGTCACGTTATTGTTAAATAAGATATCCTTTAAGCTGGAGGTATAGCTGCAATCGGTTCGAGCTTCAGTGCACTTCATAGCTTGCGGATGTTAAGATGAAATGAAAAATGGCAGACGTCAGCTCCCCTCCAGACCTAAAGCCTCAGAGCTAGACATTCCCATGATGGTATTCCTAAATCCGTGACAGGGGCAGGCCTCAGCTTAGTCTCCAACGGTTAGCTGTAAGCATCTGAACCCCCTCACCTGCACATCCCGGCCCACCTCCTCTGATCCGCCATAATATTACCCTTAGCTCTGGTGCTTTCTTCTTTCTGCTTCTCAAACATTTATCCTCCTGCTTAATCCAAGAATATGATATGTTTCCTGAAACCGCCATTTACTCTCTTCTTTTCTCCCCTCATGTCGCCCCTCTGTCCCATCATAAAACATCACTGCACTTCATAACTCTCTCTTTGACCTTTTTACTTGTCTCACCTGCCTATTGCCACCCATTGCTGCTCCAGGGTAGGTTTAAGGCTTTCTTTTTACTCTTTAAGCTTGTAAAAGAGTAAAAGTCCTATTAGTTTATTATATATTAATGTATGGGGCAGAAAGTGGATAGAATGAAGAGAATGAAGAACCAAAATGGTGGTGATTTAAGTAAAAACTAGTGCTTTTAATGATTGGGGTTGGTTGGGGGAGGTGGGGTGGCAAGGCATTAAGGTTGTTAGCTTATTGAGTGTCCTCGAGCAAGTCATTAAGCTTCACCATGTTTTACTTACTAATGTGGTTTGTGGTTTGTGTTAATGGTTGAGGTCTGAAAAACTCTATTACTATGGTTCAGCTCCAGGTCACAGCACAGTGATACCCACTAACTAATGTAATCTGGACCACATTAACTCTTAAGATTTTTTTGTGGTAGACTTAAATAAAAACATAAAAATTTACTTAGACATATTATTATGTAGAAGCTTTTACTTGATTTGGACTTTAGCAATCAGTAGACTCCTACAAGGAACATATATTGCTTATAGGCATGTTGCACAAAGATTTAAGCTATTATTATATTTAGTTTGAGCAAACTCTTGAGTTTTTATGCTCAAGATTGTGGGTTGGTTTTGATTGGGTTTCGTTGCCATGGTAACTTTTGCTACATGGCTAACCTGTGTTCTGGGTTAGAGATCGCAAAATCAAAGTGGACCAATTAGTTGGGATAAAAGTAACATATACAGTGGTCCCTCGCTATAACGCAGTTCCCCTTCGGGAGGGGAACTTCAA
Organism: Danio tinwini; assembly: GCA_903798205.1. NCBI lineage: Eukaryota > Metazoa > Chordata > Actinopteri > Cypriniformes > Danionidae > Danio > Danio tinwini. The sequence continues at coordinate 5,236,047 of CAIGQZ010033024.1, forward strand.
TGCTGTGTGGAAAAAACTTCCACTATGGGGATTTCGATCAGAATGCCAATCGTCTAAAAAAAGTATGTAAACGGGAAAGGGGGAAAGGAACCCAGTTGCATTGGCATATCAATCGCCTATAGCTGTTGGCAGTGTTCATTCGCCATTCACATTCCAGGCAAGCTCAACCGTGCAGTCGACGCGCTCTCACGGCAGCCCTTAGGTCCAGGTGAATGGAGACTCCACCCCGAGTCTGTTCAGCTGATATGGGCGCGATTCGGGAAGCCCAGATCGATCTGTTTGCTTCCCCCGAGAACGCTCATTGCCAGTTGTTTTTTCCTTGACCGAGGGCTCTCTTGGCACAAATGCACTGGCCCACAGCTGGCTTAGGGGACCTACTCTCTCAGGGACAGGGCACCATCTGGCACCCTCGCCCCAATCTTTGGAACCTTCACGTGTGGCCCTTAGAAGCGAGGAAGACTTAGTTAACCTACCGACGGCAGTGGTTAATACCATCACTCAGGCTAGAGCCCCCTCGACCAGGCGTGCCTACGCCCTGAAGTGGAGTCTATTTACTGAATGGTGTGCCCTCTACACTCAAACTGAAGAGCAGGCTGTCGCCCTCTACACTCAAAATTTACGTGGCTGAGATCTCCGCTCTCCATGACGCAGTGGCTGACAGTACTGTATGAAGGCATAACCTCATTATCCGGTTTCTCGGAGGTGCTAGGCGAATTAATCCAACCCACCCCCTTCTCATGCCATCTCGCCCTCGTTCTCTTGAGCTTGTGCACAGATCCATTCGAACCACTCGACTCAGTATCTTTAAGATTTCTGTCCCTGAAGACAGCTTGGCTGGTCGCTTTGGCTTCTATCAAGAGGGTTGGGACTTGGAGGCATTTTCGGTCAGTGACTCGTGCCTGGAATTCGGGCCGGCCTACTCTCATGTTGTCTTGAGACCCCGGCCTGGATAAGTGCCCAAGGTTCTACCACATTATTTAAGGACCAGGTAGTGAGCCTGCAAGCGCTGCCCCCGGAGGAGGCAGACCCAGCCCTTGCATTATTTTGTCCAGTTCGTACTTTGCAAATCTATCTGGACAGCACTCAGAGCTTCAGATCCTCTGAGCAGCTCTTTGTCTGTTATGGTGGTCCGCAGAAGGGAAGTGCCGTATCTAAACAGAGGTTGGCCCACTGGATAGTAGATGCCATTTCCCTCACTTACCAAAGCCAGGGCGAGACGTGTCCCCTTGAAGTTCGAGCCTAGTCCGAGATTCCTCTGAGGCCCCCAGCATCTGAAACAGTGGAGGAGTCTGACGTTGGACCATTACGTTGTAGGTCCACAGCATCCTCCCTATCCGGACTGCACACTTTCAAAACGTACTGTCACATTTAAGTTCCTAGATATTATCTAGACGCATTGCGACTCCCGAAAAATATATCTAAATCCGTAAATCTTCTGTTGAAGTGGGATAAATAAGGGCCAGGGAACACGTTGGAAGACTGCGCCTCTGGTGATGAAAGTGCGCTTACGCTCTCTTTTGCCTGGCAAACCTCTCATCGGGGGCAAAGGTAAGGTTCAATCATTATGGCGTTTTCCATACATTTCCCCATAGTGGAAGTTTTTTACATACCATTGAAGTTCCCCTCCCGAAGGAAAACGCTCCGGTTACTAAAGTATCAGATGCTGTTTATAAATTCTTTCCCAAGCATCGGATGTGCTGCGCCATGCATTTTAGATTCATAAACATAGATTTTTATCAGGGTACACACCGGCGCCACATGTTACAATGCCCAGCTACTATACACTGCTCATATTTCTATCGTGCCACAGAGCGCCATCTGAATAATTTTATTTTAAATAACATGCGAATGTGCACATCTGCTGTGTGTTACTTCCAATTGTCATGTATGTGGCGCATCAGGTGTGCAACTGTGACCCCCTTAAAGATGGAGTGTGCTTAGTTTTGTGGATCAGTGACCTTTTTGCTCCAAATTAAAGCCTCTTATGCTAAAAGCATATTTTTGAATGAACTAATAATTTATATTTACATTTAGTCAGACGCTTTTGTCCAAAATGACCTAAAAATGAAGAGGCATTTAGCGATTCAATTATTTGTCAAGCCCACTCACCTGTGTGAAGCACACTTTATAAATGCACAATGTTTTTTTTATATGGAGTGATTGTAAGAACATATCTGGTGCAAAACCGGTGCAAGTGTCAGTCAAAGTGTGAAAGAGTGTGCTTTCAACAGGTGGTTTGTCATGCTCACTTATCTGTGTAAGGCATACTCCATCTGAGGTTGCTGTGTGGGGGAAAGAGCAGGGGGTCTTGGTTGTTTTAGGGGTTCAGGTGATCTCGAAAGAGATAGGTTTTTAATTTTTGATTGCATGATAGTAGTGAATCTGGAGTCTGTGTAAGAATAGGAAGTTCATTTCACCAGTGAGGAACATAGAATAAAAGGTTTTGAAAAACTTTTCTCTATTTTTTATGTATAAAAATTATGTATATTATTATATTTATTATATATTCCTATTGTTTCAAATAAATTTTATGATATCTTTATATATAAGTATCTCATATCTAAGTATCTTTTTTTAATTCAACTAAATATCTAAATTAAAACTTACATTTCAGTTTTTACAAAAATTGCAGTAATAAAGCTTTTAAAATATATCTACATTAATAAACAAAAGTAAAAAAAAAACTTTGTTTTCTGCGTAAACTTTTGCTGCATTGGTAGTGTTTATTTCTGACATGTAAATGTATTTAGATTTATTTTTGATCATATCTTTTAATCATCAACAAAGAAGTGAATTTCTGTCTTGCAAGAAATGAATCAAACAGACCCTATCCTGTTTTGTGTAATTGACTGTATGCTGCTGTCAGGCGCATACAGTCCAGAGTTAATGACAAACTCTAAATTTATATCAACCATTGTGAAAACACCAAACCTGATCTTAACCAGGTTGGATTTGGTTGGTTTGTTTTATCAACCCGAAACAAACTATGTATGCTGTAACCCAGAATTTGTTGTGTAGCAGGCTCTCAGCTGTCAATTATGGCTCAGATATTTTAAGAAATTTCTTATAAGGAAAGACAGTTTGATAAATTTGACAAGACATTTTAATGCTGATATTTGAGACTTCATTATGTCAAATATGAGCATAAATGATGTGTACTTAACAAACCCATAATCTAACATTGACATATTAACTAATTGACTCATTTAATTTTTAAAATCATAAACAAACAAATTAAGAAAATATTAAATATTTTATTTGTTAACATACAAGCCATGTGATCATTAACCTACATCAAAGTACCATGTCCTCGTGGATGTGTTGTTAAATTAGCACAGCATTCTTCTCAAGTTAACATTAAGGTCAGCAATGTTTTGGTTAAATGAGGAATCCCTAACCTATGAGAAACATTGGTATCATTTGTGACTTTTCTTTACACATTTACAAATATTTTGAGTCGGCTTTTACTGCTCTATCAGTCAAAGCAGACATGTAGCGGCATCATGCATGTACATGTGTACATATATATGTCTATATATTTATCCCTCATTAATGATGACCACCATGCACAAGTTTGCACACATCCTGCAGTGCAGTAAATTATCGCTCTGTTTGCCTCAGGACTCCGGCAGTCTGGAAGGAAGTGTATACAATCTGTTTCTGATCTATTCATTCATTAACATCCAGCTTTGTAGTATGGATTACACCAAACTGTGGTCAGAGATGCAGCAGATTTCAGCAGGACACAAACGGCTCAGAAGATGAGTTTGGAACAAAGCTTAGTATATTGTTTGAAGTTTAGGAGAAACATACCTTAACACCAGTCTCTGCACATTGGGTCGCCCATTAAGAACTTTCTTTTAAACCAATGTGGGTGGGCATTACCTTTAATTCATGGGGAATTAATAAAAACAAACTTGCATTGCTGATTACCTGTTTAATGATCCATTCAGCTGATTTAGAGATTTGTTACCATCCTGAAGTCATTACATCTGTACCACAGTCTTTAAAACACATGGGACTTCAGCCTCAACCACCATGTGTGATGTAAACCATTAGCCTTACCACTTTGTTGGGCTATAAATTGGCTTCTCAGGGGGATATTGACTGCTGCCTGAAACCTAGTGTTGATTTCCTGTGGCGGTGACAGAAAAGTGCCTCCTTCTCTTAACACCTTGCACTCTTAGGACTTCCATAAGGCCAGCCGCTGCCCTCTTCTCTTACCCAAACTTATGGTTTTAATGGTTCCCTGGTGTGGTTTCAAAGCCTCAGACTCTGACCTACTGCTGAGTGGTGGTTTCCTGTATAGTGTTCATAGCAGGTGGTCTGCTCATTGTGGCCTACAGCCGATGATGCTCAGTTTCCTTCAGTCATTGAACAAGACAACAAGAGTCTTCTTGTCTGTTGAGAACATTGAACAAATTCAGTGGAAGTGTAAAACTTTATCAGTCGTTTTAAATCCAAGTAGTTTATACAACCAAATTGGTCCCTTCCCCTTTAGAAATAAAAAGGGGAAAGAGGTATAAGGAATTGAACTGGCAAAGCCGAAAAATAAATTATAATTCATTCATTTATTCATTTTCTTTTCGGCTTAGTCCCTTTATTAATCCGGGGTCGCCACAGCGGAATGAACCGCCAATTTATCCAGCACATGTTTTACACAGCGGATGCCCTTCCAGCCGCAACCCATCTCTGGGAAACATCCACACACACTCATTTAAACTCATACACTACGGACAATTTAGCCTACCCAATTCAACTGTACTGCATGTCTTTGGACTGTGGGGGAAACTAGAGCACCCGGAGGAAACCCACGCGAATGCAGGGAGAACATGCAAACTCCACACAGAAATGCCAACTGACCCAGCCGAGGCTCGAACTAGCAACCTTCTTGTTGCTGTGAGGCAACAGCCCTACCTACTGTGCCACTGCATCGCCTAAAATAAATTATAATAATAAAATAATTGTTACTTTAAGCATATATGGTACAGCAGAAGTCCACAATGCACAGTAAATACCTCACATATATATCCAAAATTAGTTTTAGTAAAAACATGCACTTGTTTTCCATATTAATTAAAATATATGTAAACGGCACATATACTATTCTAAAACATAGCACCACTTAGCTAACACATGTTCTAATCTCAAATATAAATCATATAAACTGTTAATGGTTGTAATTTACAGTTTTTAAGAAATAAAAAATCCTACTTATTAATAGTAATTATTGTTTAGGATATTGTTTATTCATTTATTATTATTATTATTAGTATTATTATTATTATTATTATATTTTTTTTTTGTAAAGTCTACTTTGACAATTTGACACATTCTAGCCACTGCAGAAATGTTCTTAACCAACAGGCTAATGTCATACAGTACAGATACATTTCTTAATAAATAACCACTATAAATAACTACTATAAATTACAACCATTGACGTATGCTATATATTTTTGTTTTCACAAGCTTTGGAGACGTAACGTAAATTCCACGTTTTAATAATTGGTCACCTATAGCTTTCGTCATGAGCCACAGCTGCGTTTAAAATTGCATAAATGTTTTCAAAATGAAGATCGATAAAACTGAATAGTAAAAATACTTTGAAAGCAAATAACACCTAAGGGAGATCACTTTAATGTTTTTTTAATCATTCAACCATAAAAATAATTAAAATGTATGCTTTCTAGTTTAAATGTTAGAATGTTCTAAATGAATAGGGCATAGGGGGAACACAACCAGGAACTACGCTTCTAACTACAGCTCTAGAGATTTAGTTGCAATTGTACAAGTTTGTGACGCAGTTTGCAAATGTTCTTTTGAATGATGGATTTGGGAAAACGGCAAATCAACAAACTATGCTTGTAATGATGGAATTTGCAACATTATGATGTTTTTTTAAAAATGCACCCTTGAACAATAACCAATGCTTAAAAAAAAAATCATAGTATATCTAAGTCAAAATGTCTCCATATAAAATATATTAGTAATCCATATCAAATTTATATTTTACCATAATCTGTCAGTTTTATTAATAAAAATTTATAAATTAGCAATCAAAAAAACAGAAAAGTTACTAATACTTTTCGGCTTAGAAGTTAACTGTTAAGTTTATGGACCTTTACTTAAATCCTAAAATTGCAATATGTAATTCATAAATGTAAAAATAAGTTTGATTTAGTTTTTATTTTAGCATTTTTACATATGGGCTTTATGTTCACTGGCTTTTTGTGAATTAATAAATATGTTAAAGGGCACCTATGGTGAAAAATCTACTTTTCAAGCTGTTTGGACAGACATATGTGTAGGTATAGTGTATATACCATCATATTGGGGTGATATAAACACACTCAGTCCTTTTTTAGCAACATAAAAACGGTGGACCAATTGGAGCCGTTTTGAGACCAACCGCAACTTGACATAGGAGTGCGGTCCCCCGCCCACCAATATTGATTGACAGCTGCATATTAACATGTCTCCGTAGTAACGTTTCATATCCACAAGACAGGACGTTTGCAAATCAACCCTAAATAAAAGGTCTGTTCAGTTTAGGATCATCAATCATCATCAAATGTGATCAAGAGTGAGTTTGACAAGTTTAAAATGTTTTAAAACAGAGCATGTTTGTAATGAATTACAGTGATTTACTTCAGCTTTACTTCATCACCACAGCCGCGTGTCAGAACAATAATAAAAGACACTTCAATCCCGGTTTGTGGACTTTAAATCAGGTTTATTTTGTACATTAACGTAACAGATATCCATACAGCAGTGGAAATTAACCTGTATCCTGTCACATTTGCGTGCAAAGACAGTGCAAAGCTAAACGCGCGCGCTGTATGTATGTGCATATGTCTGCGCTGCGTGTGTGTGTCTGCGCTGTGTGTGTGTGTGTGTGTGTCTGTGTGTGTGCGTGAACTTTGTAATGACATCGCGTGTGACTCATCCTGCAGCTCCACACAACAAATGCACCAAATAATCATTGATAAAGCTTTTACTGTAGTATTTGTCACAAACGTTACGTGAGATCTGCTTCCTTCATGTCTGTCTGTTGTCTGAGGCAGCCGAGGGCGGAGACTGAGGCACGTGGAAAAAAGGCGCAGTACACAAAAACAGTAAAAATCTATTGAGACCTATAAAACACCATCTAGTGAAAGCTATAATAAATAATCTGATGGGTGTTTTGAGCTGAAACTTTACAGACACATTCTGGGGACACAAAAGACTTATATTAAATCTGGAAAAAGGGGTAACCTAGGTGCCCTTTAAATGTTTTGTAAAAAAAGTACAATCAATCCAGTAAAAGTTTGTTTCTGCCACATTCATTTTATTATTATCCTTATCCGTCATTGTTTTAAAGGAAGATTAAAAATTATTTTCTCTGCATTCAGAGTAACCAGAACTAATAAGTATTTTCTTTAGAAGCATATTGTGAATGCTGTATGCCTTTACATGTGTCATGCATACACAGTACATTTACAGTGTCACATGTTTGGACAGTTAGACAAACACTGGAAAAGCTATACATCATTTTACATGCCATTTATTTACATGCTGTTTATAAATTCTTTTCCATGTTGAGTGGACCCGAATGGGCTAGGACATGCCAAGATGTTTTTATAAGCACCACATGTGTCTTCCATCACAAATGGTACAAAAGATTAACATTTAAAGTTAAACCCTAGAGGTTGCGATAACGTGTGTGTATACTCAATGCTGTAAATGCTGTTTGCTACAGATATAATGTCTCAGCTTGGAATAATTACGCATGGTATGCCCATCTGTAATACCCACCTTAAGAAATTCTCTCTTCACAGGGTTGGGTTGGGAATTTTGTGCTCTTTTTATTTTTTTCCAACAGAAGCAATATAAGTTCATAAGTGTGACTGCTGAAAAGCACAATCTCTTCTTATATTCTAAAGAGTGGCAGCTTGGTTACAGTATGGACAGCTCCTAACAGAGTTTGCTAAACTAACAGATTTTAGAGCACAGCAAACACCAATGGTCCATGGTCCCCTTCCCCAACTCATCTTTTCCTTGACATGGGATTGTGATATTACTCCAGCTTTCAAGTGCTGTTTCACACTAGCCAGCAAAGTTTTCGTACTCATACTTTTGTCCGAAAGAAAGCATATGGAGGATAGATGTTGCTCTAAAATTCCTACTTAAATTCTGAGGGTAAGCTTTTACTATGTAACTATCCAAAACTGCAAGGCTCTGTCCTTGCAATTAAAAGCCCATTTAAGCCCACTGATTACTTCTGTATATTTGCTGGAGTTTATAGTTGTCATCTCCCTTTTTTTTTAGATGTAATTCTTATTTAACAGTAGCATGATAAATAAGCATGAACCCATTCAGAAGAATTTGGCCACAAATAACTTGAATGCACTGTCCATCTAATATATAGACACCACTGAATCACTTTCCTTTGTCATATAAACACTATTTCCCAAGTGACCATCAATAAGCATGTTTTTGTGATGAGTAACTGAGAAAATGTCTAAACTTCAAAATAATTCAGAATCATAACACAAAACAGGAAATAATTACTATTTTACTATCAATTACTATTACAAAAATCACTTTTTTTCGGGGTGAAAAAAAACTGAATCTCCTTTTTTGTGTTTTACTTTTTTATATTTTGGTTATGCCATCACTTAAATAATTCCATCTACCAGATGTGGAAAGTTCAAATTATTCTATGAAGTGCCACATTTCTGAATCCTCTTATAGGAGCCATACGCTCTGGCTTTGTGTTACAATCAAGACTGGTAAGAAAATATTCAGCTTTTAACATTTGTTCAGTTCCAAACTCAGATAAGATGCTAAAGTTTAAATCTTGTCTGGCTAATACGCTTGAACAATGCCTCCCCTGAGAATTAGGTCACTAGGTATAGTGTAGGTGGTCTCATGTGGCTGTTTAAACATATCTGACCACATGAGAGTCTACAGACAAAAAATGTTAGGTTGTTTTAATTCAATGTTGGGTCAAATAAAGAAACCCAACAGGCCAAAAATGCAATTGCAAATTTGCTTCGTTCACATTTAAACTAATGTTGGGTTAAACAATTCCAGAATTTCATAGAGTGTAGGCAAAAGAAACAATCTGGTTACATGTGTTTTTGACTACCTCTGGAAGTTCTTAAATGTGAAGAAACTTAAACGTTTCAGACTCTTTACTTTCTTAACCTGTATTTACCGGTATCCACTTGCCAACAACAACACATTTTAGAATCAGGTGTAAACAGACATGAAGAGACAATGTTTGGACATATTGTTGACCAATAGATTAACACATGAATAGAGTAGATAGATTAATAGATTGACTGATAGATGGATAGATGTTGAGTTTTTTTTTATATTTCACAAAGTATTTCACAAAAGTATGCTTTCATTAACAAAAAATTGCTTTATAAATAGCATTAATTATCTCATCACACTGCTGATAGGACCTCATGCCTGTGCTTGTGTTGCTTTAGGCTTCACAGTCTGTTGGTTAGAAATAAGCTCTGCTAAAACCAGGGGTTGCCATGGGCAAAGGATTTACTTAGGTGCAGACCCCAATCATCTCAATAGCACGCAATAGCATGCAGGAGGTTTGAGCAGCACACAGCCTGAGGTGCCAGGAGGAGCAAGAGTGGAATGACATCTATAGATTTGAAATGGCTAGAAATTATAAGGGGAGTGTGATGGATCTCATGATTGACATCTGTAGTGTCCTGCAACAAGAATGAAGATAAAAAACAGAGCATGTTTGTGTTTGTCAGGATGGGCGATTTTCACTTGATTGAGGGCTCATGCTAAGACTTGTTAACAGAAGTTTCAATGTCCAAATGTTTTCTTCAATAACCCACTCCACATTCCGTTGTATCTGTCCATCTCTTTATGTTGCGTTTTCCCAACTAAAGGAAATGATTTGCCTGGAACTCTAAACTTCTGAGCTTCATTCCATGGTATTAATATCCATTAAGAGTCATCTTTCTCTAAAGCCTTATTGACTGTAAATATTGACATTGAAGTGTACCCAAAAGCCAATGGGGGGAAACAGCTTTCATGACACAACAAGCTGTTATATGTTTGGAATTTTCCCTCTAAACAGATTTCAATCATAATAGATGTAATGGAAAGCAAGAGAACTGCTCAACACCTGTGAAAACATAATTAGATGGCACAGGACTGATTGTAAATATCTTTCTTAAACTGAACACACAAACAGATTTTGTTTTCTCAAGTAATTTATAATACATGGTGTTATTTTATTAACAAATAAGGGTGCAGAGAATACACACACACACACACACACACACACACACACACACACACACACACAGGTACTTTTAGATCTAGATGTATATTTTTTTAACTGCTTCACCTCCTGTTCTCTATTTAGAGCGTTTCCACTTCAGTTGTCATGTTAAAGACTTCCCTGAAATAGATGAAGTAGATTGAGCCAAAGACATTGCGAGCTACTGTTTTATGTACCTCTTTACTTTGTTTGACCTTCGCTCTCCATCACATTTTCTCATTCATCAAACATGCTTTCCATTTTCTCTAAAGTTCTCTGCATTGTAGATTTTTTTTGCTAGTTCCAGCACAGTGCAGCTATCATTTTCTTCCTGCAACTTGTTCTTTAATAAGAAATTTATTTGCACCTATTTGTGTACCCATGGGCACGCTGGTCTAAAAAAGCAGGTGCGTTAAGGCACATTGTTGGCACATTGCTATTTTGAGGCAACTAAAATAGGTTGCACCATTCACCAACTTAAAGCCGGTCTAAAGTCAATGGCACAAATGTTTGTTGTTGTTATTTAAAGAATGAGTTAGTGATAGGTGGATCCAAAGTGCATGTACACATTGCTTATTACACACACATGCACAGCAGCATAAAAATATATTTAAATAGGAGAAATTAAAGGTTTAAAATGTTAAAGATTATTATTGTCTACATTCATTCATTTTCTTTTTGTCTTAGTCCCTTTATTACTCTGGGGTCGCCAAAGTGGAATGAACCGTGAACTTATCTAGCATATGTTTTATGCAGCAGATGCTCTTCCAGCTACAACCCATCACTGGGAAACACCCATACACTCTCATTCACACACATACACTACGGCCAATTTAGCCTATGTCTTTGGAGTGTGGGGGAAACCGAAGCACCTGGAGGAAACCCACGTGATCACAGGGAGAACATGCAAACTCCACGCGGAAATGCCAACTGACCCAGCCAAAGCTCGAACCAGCGACCTACTTGCTGTAAGGTGATTGTGCTACTGTGCCAAAAAAAAAAAAAAAATGATACCACCTCATTTCCGAGTACTGGATTGCAGCTGGAAGGCGCCCGCTGCATAAAACATATGCTGGATAGGTCGGCGGTTCATTCAGCTGTGGCCACTTCTGATCAATAAGAGACTAAGCCGAAAAGAAAATGAATGAATGAATGATACCATCTCAGAGGGCTTTGGTGGAATCTATTGTTCGTAGATGATCTGCACATGGGCTTTAACCTTATGCATGAGCAGATCTGTTTTCTCACTATTGAAGCATCCAGTTTATCTGCTTACAAAGTCCGGAATGTAAATAGTAAATGCGTCATGGTGCAACCACAACTTGCTTGTAAATGGAAATTGGAGATAAGGCTCTGATTGATTTAATGCACATTATATAGCCAAAACACACCCATAACTGATTCATAAGGACAATCCTTTATAGACCATGTGCTGTGCTGGGTCTGGTGACCATTTTTCAAAAGTGGATTCTAAGTGAACCTGCGCCATGCACTTCAGAGCATACTTTTATGTAGTTTCTTTGTCCATCAAACCTTCTTTACTTTGACAATGCAATTGTTTTTATGGTTGGAAATTATTAAAGAATATATATATTTTTTTACCAAACATATACATTTGCTCACTAAAATCTCCACTAACATTAGGAGTCAAGCTTCATTACATTCTAAAGATCAGATATAGATTACATAGTTCAGATATAGATTGCCACTGGCTTGCTTGGTTTGGGACTTGTGAAGCTGCACATTAATGGATTTGCTCTTCAGTGTTTGGACTTTTATTAGTGACATTTACATCACACTGAACTGAACTAAACTGAGCTTCAACTCTGAAAACTGGACTGACACAGTTTCATTTTACTACAACTTCTAGGTTAAGCTGCTTTGCCACAATCTGCATTGTAAAACTCTGTAGAAATAAAATGAATTGAATTTAATGAATTTGCAGGCTTTTCCTGGTATTTTCAACATTGTTTGGGGTAATTCTGTGGTAAATGAAACACATCTAAGCAGTCTTGCCTAAATAAGCTGAATGCATCATTAAATTGCCAACAAACCAATATTAGCATGCTTGTGACAAGCAACAGGCATGAGATTTTGTGGAAATCAGAAGAAGTTAGTGCTTGCATTCCATGTGTGCAGATTTCTGTGTGGGCCTGCTATTGGGTGGTTGGTTGGATGGTTATCTTTCAGAGGTCAGATGAATATGCCTTTGATAACCTGAATGAACTTGCTATATACAGTAATATTAATTGTAGTTTTTCTTGAATCATGGGTTAAGGTCTGAATTCAAAAGCACAGGTTCTTCAAAAATGAAGCCGATTATTTTAGATCCCTGGAATAAATATGGGCACTGCTATCAATCATCCAATACTCTGTTAGTAAAGTACTACATTTTTGTGCAATCAGTATGAATACCTTATAGAAATGTTTTAAATATTAAAAAGATATACAGTTAAAGTCAAAATTATTTGCCTTCCTGTAAAATAAAAATTTTCTAACAGAGAGATTTTTTTAACTCATTTTAAACATAAATATTTTAATAACTTATTTTCACAGCGGATGCCCCTCCAGCCACAACCCCATTCTCGGAAAACACCCATACCCATACATTGACACACACACTCATACACTAAGGCCAATTTAATTCATCCAATTCATCTATAGGAAGAAACCCACATCAACACGAGTAAAACATGCAAACTCCACACAGAAATGCTAAAAGTGCAAATTAAAAACTTACCTAGACTAATTAGGGCTGCTTAGGCAAGTTTTTGGTCAACAGTGGTTTGTTCTGTAGCCAATGGAAACACAATTTAAGGGTGATAATAACTTTTACTTTAAAATTGTTTGAAAGAAATTGTCAAATCTGCCTATATTTTCTCCAAAGAAAAAGAACATTATAGGAAATACTGTGGAAAAGTTTTCTCCCTGTTAAGCATAATTTGGGAAACATAAAAAAATATATATATTTCACATAAGGGCTAATAATTTTGACGTCAACTGTATATGTGATAAAGACATCAGCTACAGTATATTGATAAAAGCATACATAGAGGGGCTGACTTCAACACATGCAAATCACATGACCAGCTGCAACCTCCATGGTTTTGAAAACCAAACTGAAAACTGTCTATTTTGTTTCTATCTGACCAACATGCATTAAAAAATTACAGTGCTTGTTAAAAAAAAATAATTGGAAAAAAATGGCATGCTTGCGTGTGAACATGTGTTTGTATAGCTTGGAATGCCTGAAAGGGTCTCTTCTGTCATGCCCAGTGACAATCATTTGTCAAAATTTAGATAATCATGGAGATAAACAGCTTTTCTTAAAATGTCAAACCAAAGTTTGGACTGATGAACATACACAAAAGGCAGCAAGGAGAGCACACATTTATTTTTCTCTGTCCTCTGTGAAATGAAGAAACATAAGCACATATAAACACATGTACATGTGTCTGCACGTTAGCACAGGTTCATGCCTTGATGACTGATGATTAGTTATGTGACGGGGGGCTCTGGGCTTCAGAGGGGGCCTCATCGCACTATCATTAACCTCGAATGCCAGAAAGTCAACCGGGCAAAGAAAGGCCCCCTCAGTATTGAAAACCAAGAGTAAAACTCAACATACCTTTCACAAAAGCACATCAGCCCCTGTCATTCTACACCTTCAATCTGAAGCAGAGCCGATCACCTCTAATACTCGCTTACACCTTCATGTCAGCATTCAAACCAGCTCAATATAGAAGTGCCTTGTGTGTTTAAATCTGCCTGTGTACCTACTATACAGTTTGGACCAGCTCACAGCATGCATATCAGCAAAGGTTAATCTAGAGCCTCTCAAAGTCTTAATTCAAGGGGTCAATTCTGAATTTTTATAAATATCAAAGGGATGGAAAAAATGTTTTAACAATACTTGTGTTTCATAAACATGAACATGTGTAAGTTATTATGTTTTTATTTTAATTAAGTGCATTTTGCATTGAAAAGTATGTTAATAACAAGTGCAAAAGTGGCAAAAAGTACATAAGTGAGATTTCATTTAAGTGTCAGCAAAAATACAGAGCAGTCTAATTTAAGAAATGGCACTGTCTGTATTACAGAAGCTGCCTAAACTTTTGTTTCATACTGGTGTTTGACATTTCCACTCTTCACAACTCCAACTGTCTCATAACAATTCAAACACAGAACATGATGTGTTTGAATTTGTGCATTCATACATTTACCTTCGGCTTAGTCCCTTTATTTATCAGAGGTCGCCACAGCGGAACGAACTGCCAACTATTCCAGCATATGTTTTACACAGCCTTTCCAGCTGCAACCCAGTACTGGAAAACGCCCATACGACCTACACTGGTCTCACGGTTCAGTTTGGTTACAGTAATCATGCCATAGACTCAGTTCAATTTGATATCTCGTGCATAACAGTACATAATACAATCTTGTCATTTAATACAAGCTAGATATCAGATATATGTACTGTACCATTTGACCTGCTCAAATAAAACACTCTTTCTGAATGTATCAAACAAAACTGAAGTATATGCACAGAACAACATGAGCATTTATAGCAAATAAACAAACTTAAATATTAAGACGATATTATCCCGCTGTCAAGAGAGTTGTTAAACGCCAATGCGCTCAACAAAAAGGACTGCGATTGGTTGTAACAATCTGGTGCTATTCAACGATGAGTGACACTGAAAATCGGGAGCAGTGATCTCAGCTGATCCACAATAGACATGTTAGAGAAAACCCGCTTTGCAGACACACGTGCATCTCAATTCATATCAATTCGTAACAGCTGAGAGGAGAGGAAACATTATCTCATGATAACAGATCAAATGTCCAGATCAAAGAGAGAGAGGGATTCAGAGAGAGGCAGAAATAGAGTTTACAGCTTTCATTTTCTCCACAGCAGTGAAATAGGGCCTCCTGGGTTCTGCTGTAACTTTAGTGTCAGTCAATGACTGTCCAGCAAACACTCACGCCATGAACTGTGCACAGGTTCTGCGTTTTTTAAGTAGTTGGAGCATTTTACTTACTCATGATTGCCTCCTTCACCAAAGTAAGCTAGCTATATAGTGTAGTGTATATATAGTGTTATATAGTGTATATGAGATAAATGACGTCAGTACGTAATAAACGGTTAGGCTCTACCTTCACTGAACCGATACCATACTGTCCGCATCTGCATCACGGTGCACCGAAGAAACAATTAATTTTGACACCCCTAATACATACTCATACACTATGACCAATTTTGTTTACCCAAGTGATTTATAGCGCATGTTTTTGGACTGTGAGGGAAATTGGAACCCACGCCAACACGGGGAGAACATGCAAACTCCACACAGAAATGCCAACTGACCCACTCGGAACTTGAGCCAGTGACCTTTTTGGTGTGAAGTGACAGTGCTAACCCCTAAGCCACTGTGCTGCTTTATTTATACTAAATAAAATAGGTATCTTTTAAGCCAATTTTAGCTTTTAAATGCCCTCCCCCCTAAAAAAAGCTAACAAACAAACAAAACAAAACTAAAACTAAACAAAAACAGCACATATGGATTAACTTAAAAAAACAACTGGCAACAGTGGATAAATTGATAAATAATCAATTATAAATAATACATGTTTTGTCAATTTGATGATCAAATTATAAATTATTTCACACCTAAATTCAACAAAAAAAGCTTAAAAGCTTTGCAGATTTCCTCTAATTCTATCTCATAATTAGAGCTAAAAGAGGGATGAGATTGTATGTCAGCCTATAATGGTGGGATACCAAGATATCCTACCTTTGGAGAAACATGTCACGTTTTTGTGTACATAACTCTCAACTGAGAAAAAAAGGAAATGATTTGAGTAGAGATGGGGGGGGGGTGGATACATAATTGTGAAATACAAGGATACAAGGATCTTGAAATATCAATAACTGTAATGAAATTACTTTAGTTTTTTGATCATTTCTTTATGACATGCATGTGTTCAAGATTTGTGAAAATTGTTGGTGGATTTGCAAAAAAATGTTGATCCTTAATAATAAGTTTCTCTTCTTCACCTTATTACTTCTGAGCTGTTTTAATTCCAAAGCAGTATTATAGTCTGCCTGCACAGACTTGATAACAGGAGCAATTTGAGTGAAACACTAGCCATACTTGCGCCCCGTGTACACTAGTACATTTTAGTTTAAGAATGAAAACGATCCGCGTCCACACTAGTGTTTCAACCAGCGTTTCTAAACAGCTCTCTGTCTACATTAAAACGGTAAAAAAGCACATCACGTGACCACACACACACTCTCTGGCATGCACTGCAGTGTTCTTTGAGCACATACCCATATGAGAGCTGTGCATGTCGGACTGTTCATCACGGGTCTCCCGCTGGATCTAATCTCACTATATTTGTTAAACGTGATATTTAATTCATCTTGTTGTCTATATCTAACTACATATTCCCCGACTTTGGTCTTTTGAATCTTTGACTTGTTCTCTTTGGCTGAGCGCAAACATAAGTTAGATTAATATCTTAATTAATGTAACTGCGGACATTGATTCTGCACATCTGACTGATTGTTTGCCTTTATTTTCTCTATTGTATAAACTTATTGTGTGTTATACTTTTATAATGGTCATTATAAATACTGATATTCAATGAAAGAGACAGGGTTTCGTATTTTCAATGAAAATGAAAGGAGGCAGTAATATTATAGGCTCCGTTTTGTTATAGATATGCATGAAGATGACGGTCATATTATGCAGCTACACGAGACCTCAACATTTTTGATGTCTGTTAAGTTGCTAATATCAAAATGAAAATAGGCAGTTCCCTACATCATGTTTTCATTTTATTGTTAAGATAGTGAAACATCATAGCCAGGGAGATGTGAATGACTTTATAAAGTACACACTCGGGAGTTTGTTTTCCATATCCAACTTGCGAAGTCTGAACTTACAAGGAGAGGATGCAGGACTGAACTGTGTGTAGGCTACTTAATATTGAGGAAAAGCCCCAATCACATAGGCGAATGTCTGCAGCCCCTCCTCCTTTTTCAGATGTCTCCGTTTTCCCCCATCTACACTGAGATGGAGCAGCAGCGTTTTAGAATAAAAACGGCATCTTCAGCGTTTCCAAAACGATCCGTTTTCGGGGCTCGGAAACTCAAGTGTAGTGTGGACGGATGGCGTAACCGTAGCAAAACTTATGCGTTTTAAAACTAAAACGTATTAGTGTAAACAGGGCCTTGGTATCCATCTGCAATTACATGAGCTTTCTGTGTTGTCAGGGGGACTGTACTGGCAGCTAGCAAGCAACAGGGTGTCACAGTAGGGACCGTATTTCAACAGGCTTTCCCACCTCTTCGTTAAGAGGGGCCCATTCACTCACCCCCACCTCTGCGCTCCACTGACCAGTCCTCCATTCCCAGTCCATCACAAGCAGGGTTTCCATTACCCTGTGTTAATTCCCATTTTTAAGTATGGCAAAAAATGAGTGATGGAATTTACATATTTTGAATAAAAATCCCTCAATTTGTAAATATGTTTTTTCGTTTGCTTGAGGGGTTTTTTGTCTTGTGTGAAAAAAGGTTAATGCGAATAATGAGATATGAAAACGATTTTGCCTAATAAACTCTGATGTAACAAAAATTACACCCACTCGACTAATTAGCTGTTTCCACAATGCCAAAGTCCCTTTAAGGTAAGTCATTTCACTCGGCGTCCATCTTTGAAATGCCTCTCAGGCAGTATGCTTGGACCTGAATGGGGAAACATCAAATTCTCCAAAACTGTTTAGTTTCTAAATGTTTGACTTTAGTTTCTAAATGTTTGAATCAAACAAAATCTGCATTTTTTCAGGTTGCCCGAGCTAGTGTGCATGCGCAATCGAAAGAAACGAGATCACCACACCAACCTCATTTACGACAGTGTTTCACATTATCATCTTCTGGATAATGTTCGTCTGGTCGCACTGCTCTTCTGAAGTAATCCACAACTTGGTCTTGATGGAGAATCTCCTCACAAAATGACAGAGACTCTTTGTTTACAAGTTTGTGGGGCGTTTGAGTAGTTGCTGTCGTTTGATGTGTGTTTGACAGGACGAACTGTGCCTCGGGTTTGTTTCACTCAGATTACAAAATCAAAAAACTTTTGTTTTTAAATGTAATGGGTTCATTTAAAAGTACAGATTTCAAGCTTTATGTGGATATATTTCTTACAGTAGGTGACACTTTAAAAGGACCATTACAGCCGATGCACTAAAGGATTAAGAACGTGTTTTTAGGTATAACTGCAGTTTGCAACTATGCCGCCAGGGGGCACAATGGGATGGGATGTAAACGGACAGAAATCAACTGTAGCTGTAAATAGCCTGCTACTTGTAAATGAAGATGAGATAATGAAACAAAGCATTATAATTCCTTCATTAATTATGAAAAACCTGTTAACATGCTTTTTAATCATTGTAAACTTGTTAAGTGAAGTGAGGATTCATTTTGCAAAGTAAAATTAAAGAAATAAAAGACAACTAAAATGAAAGTACAAACATACATACAAATAAGTAGGCCTAAATAAATAAAGCAGTGTTTTAGCCTAAATATAGAAAGATGTACAGTGTTTGTTATTTTAAAGTGATAGGACTAAGACAGTCAATAACTAAGTTTTTTTATATACATTTTTATTTACAGTTGTAATTTACATTTTCGTTGTTGATCATATTTTACTATCTCATTTTATGTCTCAATTATTACATAAATAATGAGTGAATAATTAAATAGGCTTAAATAATTATTTATTTAAAGACATTACCAGCGAAACACGGAGAAACAGTCCGGCGCTAAAGAGCTCTGTAACATCTGTATGTCTGTGAAGCAAGTATTCACTGAGATTTCAGTGCGTTTGTTGACCACAGAAACTGTTGTAAAAGCACACATCTGGTCCTTCTCCCGGAGAAACATCAGTCTATTCACTTTATTCTTGATGTACAAGCAGGTGCAGCTATTGGAATCTTTTTGGCTCAAGACTTCCGGTCCCGTTCACTTTATTCATTTTTAGACGTTAAAAACAGCTTGTTATGCTGCTTGATGTTGCAAACTAATATTTTCTTATTATATTTTTCTGCTTTGTCTGTATGGTCATGCAAACACTTGTTTGTAGAGCAAGTAGTTTGACCGTTTTCTGCTGTTTATTATTCCTATTCATTTCTCCCATAGGAATCTGAATCTGAAGTTCTAAAACAATCTCAAAAACGAGCACACTTCCGCATTGAAAAATATCTTGAGATCGATGATTGACTCCTGTACTAGTAGGCGGGGCTTCATTTGCCATATTGACCATTACAGATTTCCCCATTCAAAACTTTACATGTCACATGTCTTGTGTATCCTATAGTCTTTAATTATACTTGCCTTGTTTGCTGTTGGTTGCTAGGTTACCAATACTACAGTCAGCTGCTCTAACAACTGGATGGAAATGAACATAATTCACATTTGGAATTTTTTTTTTGAAAACTTTGAAATGATTTGTTTTAAGTTAGGGTGGAAACTCGGCTATAGACTGTTTATACATGTAGATTCATGTTCTCAGGCTTTTAACGAGCTACAGAACTGCAATAAACCTTTTTGAGCCTCAAACTGTTTTATTCTCGCCTTCATAGCCACTAAAGATTTTCCATGACACACCCTTGCTTGTTGTGTAAAAGAGGCAACCATTGACCAGTGTTATTTCCATAATTTTTAAAAGATCAGAAGGTAAACTGTATTTCAAGAAACATGGCCACCAATGGACAAATACACAATTGTTTTGTTTCGTTTTGTGTTACCAGAATCAGTAAAGGAGAGCAATATAGTCAAGTTGTTTAGCCGCATTTAATGAAAACTGGCTGTGAGGTGTTGAAAAGTGCTCTGTTCTTGTTGATTTAGTCCTTCTCTATCTGGTGGAATGTTTCCTGGCGTTAGTGTAAATCTTAGACATAATACCTCACATTGTGGCCTGACCTCACCTATTTGGCCTTATTCTCTCCCTCTCTCTTTTATAAAGAGTCACATTTTTATGCACCACCTTAAAGAATTCATGCCAATTGATGTGATTTCTCAACAATGATAAATAAGATGAGTGACTGGAGACTGTGAACCAAGCGAATTTCTTGGAAATGCCGTGAGCCAAGAACGACTGTGTCTGTCAAGTTCAGACCAGCTCAGTTGAGGTTCAGTGCTGCCATCAATCAACAGCTCAGAGAATGCACCAAAAGAAGGTTTCCAGGTAACAAAGGAAATGCAGCAATTCGTCTCAATTCACATTTCAGAGCAGGTTTATAAACAGAAAATATAAAGTATTCATCTGTAACCTAGATATTTTTAGAAATGGCTGTGCTTTCTGTTCACACGAAGAACCTTTAGCACTTTTAAAGCTAATCCCATAAGCTTCTGGATTTAACAGGCCTCTCCAAATCCAATGTACGCGCACACAAATAGAAAGGGGAAAGCAAGCTCTTTCACACTCTTCACCCTGGTCAGACCTGTGCATTCATGACCTATACAGCGTTTTAGGAATGCATCATCAAGCCCAGAGGGTTTGTGCATCTCATGGCCTGCCGTTAACCTCCGCAGCCCATGAGAACTCTGGACCTACATTTAATGATAATCAGTGGAGCATGACCCGGCTGCTCCTGCTTCACAGTCTCTGCTGAGATCGCAAGGCATTTTGAAGGTTCAACTACAGGCATATGTCGCACTTAAGGGATAATAGAATGATCATCTCTGTGTTTCCATTTGGATTTTTTCTAGCTGTGGTGGCAGGTCTTTTACACAGATCTACCAACTGCCTATGGTGTTATTTCAATGACAAATGTCTTGACGCACATTATTACAAGTCGAGATTGTAATACAATATGTTCATGTAATCATGTAATACAAGGATGCAAACCTTTCTTGCTGATTTCCTCTGTATGTCCACAAAACTTCTTGCACACCCTACAAATATATGCTGCTCAAGTGCTGATTTTCTTGTGCGCTCTTAAATAAACACTGCTGAAGTGCAATTTAGTCTATTTATGTAACAAGTATGTCTCTAACATTTATTAGATTTGCTAGGAATATTTATGCATGTCTCCAATAGACCTATGCACAGAATGGCATTGATGCATCATAAAGTAAAGTGAAATGCTATAAACTCCAGCAAGATAAAGTCATTGTATGCAGAGCCACAGACCTTTATCTATAAATAAAGTATAATAATGAAAACTGTGTTTATCTTAACTGAAAGCTATGTTGTGTTTGCTGGCCTCACGCATCACGCACCTGTCAGTCAGTCAGTCAGTCAGTCAGTCAGTCAGTCAGTCAGCATGTCACCTTAAAGGGTTAAACAAATAACGCACAGCACTACTATGGTTACAGAAAAGTTCACACTGTTATAATTCACTTACCTTTTAATATGTTTTGGTGCGATTATAACCCGCTATAAAAAAAAAAAAATGACTGAAGATTTTGAATGAGAAGCTGTAATGTAGCCGTGGTGGGATGAATTTTGGTTTGACGCCCCGCCATGAAAGAACGAATGTAGCGGAATCCATACATCTGATAGGTCATTATTGCCTTCCTGCAGCTTAAACATTTGAACATACTGGGTTTGGTTCCTATGGAATATATTAAATCAGTGTTTCTCAACCACGATCCCGGAGGACGACCAGCACTGCATGTTTTGGATGTCTTGTCACACCCATTACAGGTCTTTCAGTCTCTGCTACTGAGCTGATGATCTGAATCAGGTGTATCTGGTTAAGAAGACATGAAAAATGTGTAGGACTGGTGATGCTGAAGGATCGTGATTGAGAAACACTGCATCAAATGATATAATTTATACTTTCAACGTATTGTTTGTCACAAGTAGGACCTGTTTACACATGTTCTGTTTAGATGGGTTAGATTGGTGTTTTTGTTGGGTTAAAAAGTGATCTTGGGCCATTTTATTAGCAGAAAAAAAATATCTTGAAACACAATGGCTTTGTAAAATGACCCCTACATTAGAAAAAAAAAATCATTTTCAGTGCCTACTGATTAAATATTGATGAAACACTGCACTCTGATGAGGGAAAACCTAGACATTCACAGGGTTTATGATGAAGTAGAAGGTTGTTTCTTCATGCTAAATAGATTTGGGAATTGAAATGAAATTTAGCTGCTTGAGGTTTAGTGAATTCAGGTCATTGTTTTAGCCTGAGGACAAACGGAATGTACAGAATTTTAAGAATTAAATGTAAGGTTTATGGGTGGGTGTATTGTATGTGTGGCCATTTTGGAACTTTCCATTTAAAATGATGAAATAAGCTCTCACAGCTGAATGATTGCAGAATGAGTCAACAGGTAGCTCTGATAGCAGTAAAACTATTGTAATAAAAATTGAGGTAAATACATTGTGCGTTTAACATTTACCTTCAAATTAAACAAATTACTTAAGGCAACAAAGTTTTAATCCTGCCCTGGCGCGTGCCTGAAACAAACATCCTGAAATATTTAAGAATTAGGTCAGTAATTCACCTATGTGTATGATCATTTATACTATGAAAGTAATCTGGTTGAATGTGTGTCGACTAGACTTCTGGACAAGGTTGAAAACAGACAAGTTCAGAATGTTTTAAATTCTATATTAGAGAAATACTTGTGAATTTCACATATTCCTTAACACGGATAGTTAGTTTTTTAGTTTTAATACGCCTGAGCTTGTCCCAAGAAATATATTTATCATTTGTGTTTTTGCGCAGTTAAATGACATGAGGACATATCTGACTGGATAGATTTCAGTTTTGGCATGCATAACAAAATCAGTCAGAAATTGTGAGTTCCAAAGAGGTTATGAACATGATGTTACATCTGTGCTTCTTAAGAAGTCTTTAACATGATGTACCTCTGTACAAAAAAACTACCAGCATTTAAAAGTGTCATCATAGGTGCTTTGGTGATATGAAGATACAGCAGATGCAAAATAAATACTTCATTACTTTCAGTGACAAACTGTACAGTAACTACAAACAGTAACTAATTGGTGTGTTTTATTTTATATCATTGATATTCTTTAAAATATTGTTTACTCTGTTGTTCCAAATTTTGTTTAGTTAAATTTCTATGAAGTACTGAAGTTTGCGAGTGCGTATCCAAAAGTGGACTGGAACACACCCTGAATTTACCAAACTGAAAGAGAATATGGAGCCACATAGTCCACCTATGCTTATTGTCATCACGATGGACCAATAGTAGTTTAGGTGTGATGTTTTCTAGAAAGTTTACTTTTTGCCAAGCTGTTTTGAACTCCTGAAGCAAACTCCAACTGGACTTAATTTTGTCCAAATTTTCTTTGAAACGACATTAGAACAATTTGTTTTTTAGTTTCCTTTGAAGTAATTTGGGGCCTTCATTCATAGAAACAGGATGCACTCAATTAATTAATTCAAGAGGCCAGTCTGAATTTAGTCAACCTCTTTATAATAAGAAACAAATGAAGAAGATGCATTAGAAAACGCCAATACAATCATAATTAAATACTTCAGATACTTGCCTTATTTGATATTAAAACACTATTTGAAAAGTAGTTTGAAACTGGTAAAAACACAATTTGTAGGAGCAGAGATCAATGAGCAATAATGGAATTTGAAAGTAAATAAACAAAAAAACACCCATGAATCTTGAACTGCAGACAATTGTTACAGTATTTGACAGATTTTTTTTACATAAATCCCTACCCAATATCAATTTTTTTCTTTTTTATGCATTATTGTGAGAAGATTTTGCCTTTTCAGCAGATCTAATAGAACAATAGACCCGAAAACTGATTCAAAAGGCCTCTCTCCTTACATGTTGAAATGAAGTGGGTGTGCGGAGCAGCAGGTGGTGCAGAAATGGCTGTTTCTCGTCTTCTTCATACGTATCTGTCCAGGATGTAGGATAAAATCACAGCAGGCTGTATGTAGTAGTTCTCTATCTCTGCCCCCTGGGTGGGCTTTGCTGCGGCAGGGATAACTGTATTTTTTTTCTATGGCCAAGGAAGGTCTCCAATTATCATTGTAAAGGACCCCACAAAAAGGGGTGTGGGAGGTCTTACTTTGTCTCATGAGCTCCACTAGGCTCCTGCTGTGGGACCATCAACACCCTCGTCCCCCTTTCACTGTCCTGGACTGGACTTCAGCATTTTCTACTTTCCTCTCCCTCTGCTCATGGTGCTCTCAGATCTGTCTTATCTGTTGTTTACACTGGAGGAAAGGAAGATTTACATGTATATAAAGAACTCTGATGTGTCATGACCTTTTTGACAAAGGAGAAAGTCTTGACAATAATTGAATATCTGCCAGCAGAGGAGCCAAATAAAGCCGTTCACAAATCACTTGGGTTTTATGAGCTCTGCGTCCCAGTGAACCTCCATCTCTAAAAAGGAGCCCTTATTTAAAGCTCCAGCATTCTCTCCCTCTATTTTGTTTCTGGCCCCATGTTTATCTCTTTTTCTTGACAGGTGGGGGTTGTACATTTCTGTCTATGTCTGTGTTTGTAGATGGGAGTGTTTAGTCTCATATTAAATAGGCACCATACTGGTGGGTGGCAGGATCATGGTTAAAGTCATTTTATATCATATGAAAGGGACAAACCCAAAACCTGTATGGGCTCTCCAAAACACAATAGACAATTTAGATCAGTGTCCACGATCTTAGATCAGTTTTTGTGACCATTTACTTCCATTAACTATGTTTCCATCCAAAAATGCAAATTAAATTCATGCGCAAATCTGGATAATTGCATAAAAGACATGCAAATAAAGCAGTGTTTCCATCCAACAAGTCAAACAGAACAAAAGCGTCACTTACTGATTATCTGGCACCAAATATTAACAGTAAAAACAGAATTTGCTTTGTTAAAAGCAGCATCAATCTTTTCTTCGTTTAATAAACAATTTTCACCTTGGAAGACGATGCTGACACGTAATGAATGTCTGGTGTCGTTTGAAGGCGTGAGACGCAGAGAACAGATGCTCTTGACAATTTTGGAGGTAATTAATAACATAATAACACTAATACTGAAATGGTTAAGGCATTTTAGAATGACCAAAACAACATTTCAGATGTTTTACAATGCGGTCAGCTGCTGGTCAAATTATCTCTTATAACAAAATAACATGATCTTTTTTAATGCTCATACTGGAATTTGTTCGGAAAAAGTGTTTCCATTGTAGTTTATGCACATCTTTTTTTATAGAATAAAAAGTTTATCCTGCTCAGTTACGTGCATATACGTGTACATTTTTATGTGCATTTTCAAAATTTATGCGTATCTTGGCATTTCCATCAACCGATTTTTTTATGCTCATATCCAAAATACGCAGAGAAATATGAGAGGATGGAATGTAGCTACTGTGGCCAAAACAACAACAACAACAACAACAACAAACATATAAAACAGACATTCTCTAAATACTGTTTACAGTATACAGTATATTTTTTGTGTGTACCAAGGAAGAAAGGAAGCTAAAAAACAAAAGTCCCCATTAAATTTGTTGACACATTTCGATTTACTTTTAATTGGAGTCTTTTAATTGTAATATGTAATATTTGATTCATATTTGAGTCATCTGGATTATTCTAGTTTTAGGTTAGTTGTAGTCAACTAAATATTGTACCATTTTAGTCAAGTAAATCTATGGTACAAAATAAAACTAATAGAAATAAAATACAAATATTCTCATAAAGAATATAAAATCGTCAGTAATTATACAGTGAATACAGTATACCACATTCTGTGTTATTTCAAGCAGACATCCTTATTTGTATAAATTAAAGAATTTTCTATAACAGCTACTGAATTGATTTGGTTAATAGCATTTTCTCTTTTTCGTTGTTGTTTTATTGACTGATGTTAAACAGCAGCAGATTAATTAGGTCACTTTAAAATATCATCCATGGATATAATCTATTGATACACATCTGATATAAGTTGCTTATAGTTAAGGTACACTTGCTGTGAAGCATGATGTGCGAGTATAGAACCCCTTACCAAAAGCTTATGCATCATCACACAATGTCAAATTTATCTGCTCTTCAGATATATATATATATTAGATATATTTAAAAAAAATTGTATAAGACATGTGGCAAGTGCTGGCTAACTTATTTCCAGCATAGTAGAGTGTTGTGTTAGAGTTATAATGGAGCTCTGATTGAATCTCATCCTTTCCAGATTTTTATCTTGTTTTAATTTATTGACGAAAATGTCAAACAATTCTCTTTTTTTGTTATCTGATTTAAAAACTGATTTAAAGTCATTATTTTATTTTATTTAAAAAAAACACTGCGTTTTTGCTTTGACCAAAGTTATCAATCATTGAAATTAACAACGCCAGCAACTTAAATTCTCATATGAAATCTTAAAATCATTGTGAAGTGTAATGTGGATTCCAATGTGTTGGCCTCTAAACTCTCTTTTGTAAGTATTTGTTAAGGAGTAGTGGGAGCCCACCATCAGCGACGCTCAAAATGTCAAAATTTGTCCTGCCATTGGATATTAAGGAAACATCAAAGTAATGTCACTGTGACCTTGAAGAAGGCCGGGTCTTCTTGACCATGCTTTCCAGCTTAAGCGTCTGGAATTCCCATGGTGTTTTCCACCTCAGCGTCTGTCTTGCACAAAGCTGTCTGTGTATGTAGAGCTTGTGGAATTTCAGAGCAAAGTCTTTCTTGTCTCTCTATCTTATGTTTTTGACGCTTCCGTCTTTGTTCTTCTGTCTTGTCATCGTAGACATATTACTAGAGACCATTGTGGACCTTTAATCTTCTCCACTGAGACAAGGGATTTTTCATCCCTGCATCTCTCTCTCTCTCTCTCTCTCTCTCTGAGGCATGCAGACAATCTTCCCTTTAGGTCGGCCATCTAATTGAACCTATTATTTAGTGAATCAAACACCTGTAGGGTAAACATACCTAGCTGATGTATTTTAACACCTCTTACCATCTGCTATCAAACTGCCCATCTGCCCACCTCGCTTTAATCACCCCTTATCAGATAGATCATATCAGTGTCTTATTCTTTAAACTCAGTTCAAAGCATGTTGGGCTGAATGTAATTTGCAAAACACTGCTTCCTGTTGTTATGCTTATCTTGTCTTTGAGATATTAGCAAATTAGAAAAGTGTAGAAGTGGGTATTGGTTGTAAAAACAATTATTTTGTTAGCAATGAAGAAAAAAAAAAAAATTAACTTGAATATGAAGTGTAAAGGCCAGGTACAGGTCATGGGAATAGGATAAAGTGCTTTTGACTGACGACTTGCAATGACAGAACTCAGGTTCTTCCACTGAGTAACAGTGACCTTCAACCTCTCCACTTTTCTCTTAAAAAAAATCTTTTCAGGAATTCTTTTCAGTTGTGACCATTGCCGCAATCAATGCAGCTGTTGCCCAGCACCGCACAGCTGTATGCAAACTTTACTCTCTCATTCCTTCTTTGCTTTATCTTTCCATCCTAACTACCCTGCGGGGTAGCCGAGACTGAAGGGCAGGAATGAGAGAGAAAAGGTGACATGGAAAGTAAAAGAAGACAGCTAGTATAGCACCTATTTGTGTCTCTTTTATTATAATGGTAGGTCATTGTATCTTTTGCTGAACATTAAAATTATCGCACCATAGACATTGTTTGCAGCTTTAAATAATAATAATTAAAAAATTAACAAACACTTCACAGAGAAAAAAATATATTCAAAAAAGTTATGAAATCAGTCTTTGGTGGAATAAAATGCTTTATAATGGGCGTGGATCGCTGTGAGCAGAGGGAGTAGTGGGCATGGCCAGCAAAGCAGGGCAAAAAGAGAGAAGCGAACAACTGTTGTCAGTTGGCTCACAGTTGGCTTTATTTTATATAAACATGACCACAATCTGTTATATCATTATAAAGATAACCATGTAAACACTATAAATGAAGAGGACTTCTCTCCTCCTGAATCCCGGGTCTGAATGCAAACACAGTGGACAGCAGTGCAGTAGGTCTCTTTCCCTGTCTATTTCAACCATTAGCCCTGCCAGTAATCTGAATGGTAACAAACTCAACTGATAAAAGACAAAGTCTGACATTCTTCAATTCTCATACAGCTCTGCTGATAAAAAATGCTTGCTGCAAACCAACAGCTTTGCTGTATCGGCCCTGACCACATCACGGGAAAAACATGCAACAAACCTAGTCGATCATGGAAACAAACACATAACGTTACGACCTTTTATGAACGGCTAAATACTGCTTGCCATAAGTGGACGCACTCCCACCTAGTCATTGGGTCTCACTGTTTGGCAGGTCTGCATTGCCATCTGAAAGCATGTGCTGTCATAAATAATTAAGAAGCAGGGTCTTCTCACAGGATAAGTAAACTCCACTATGAATAATAATGAGAAACTGATGTGTCATCACTCCCCTAGCAGATTTGCTCTACACTGTAAAAAATGCAGGGTTCCACACAATTCATTCATGTTGTCCCAACACAAATCGATAAAGTTAACACTTATAAATGTATGTGGATTGAACATAAAAAAATTAAGTTATCCTAATGAAATCTCAAGAATTGTGTTGATTAAGCTTATTTTAAATAAGTAGTTTGAACAAGCAAAAACAATTTTTTTTGAGTGTACGTCACTGATTTCAATCTTGTCCCAAAACTATTTTAAACCCGGAAGATGAAATTAGCTGACAGAAGCTCAAATGTATCTAGTTTTCCTCACAATTAAAGCTGACAGGTGCTAATGTTGTCTTGATTGATGCTCAACACACACAAATCTGTTAAAATTTAAGAAAAAATTACTCCAGGGTGTCTTGAACCTTTAACATTTAATCCATATAATCAGATTATTATTATTATTATTATTATTATTATTATTATTATTATTATTATTATTTTGTCCATAAAAAAACATAAAAAATATGGTTACATAAATTTACATACTTTACAATTACTTATCTACTACTTGAACAACCAGAATCTTATTTTTACTGTAAAATAAGCTGTATTCACTCTAAAAAATGTATCTAGAAAACTGAAATCACGTGAAATTTTAAATTGTATCCTGACATACTACGTGTATATAGACAGCATAAAGGGTCATAAACACAAAACACTCATAGAATAACACAAATGGTGCAATCAAAATGCTATAAACATGAACTTAATAACATAAACTGTAACACACAACACCTTGATGTACATTAATCTAAAGTACTACTGTAAATCAAACTACTGTAAGAAGTTATAATCATATATGGTGTGTCGTAAAGAGGCCACCATAAAATATATGGCAGGTCATGCACAGATATTGGGTGTGTTTGTTCTCACAGTTAACCCCCCATTCAGCACCCCAACTAGTGTTGGGACAAGCAATGATTTGTGGCATAAAACAAACACTATTCAGTGCCAATCAGCCTGACATCAGAGTGTATGATAGCGATCAGTGTCTGCCATCTGCAAACCATCGACTGACATGTCTAGTCACATTTATCCCTCCTCGCCTCCCTCTGTTCACCCATTCCCCCTATTATTTTTACTTAAATGCCACCAGTCAGGGGTTTAAATGTGCGTGCAGTTTCTAGGGTGAAGATGAAAGCACCTGTTTTGTTTTTCTTAAGAGAAAGATTTGAGCAAAGTGGTCCATTCAGATCACTGAAACTTGGTTATATGGTCGCCTTCCCCATGTATGTAAGAATTTCCATGTATTTATATAGTTTTTAAAGCATTGTACTGTGTCTGAACAGCTAGTTACAGTATGAAAGTTAAATTTGGCATGAAAAACAAGACCTTTCTATAAGATGTCTAAGGCCCTGTTTATTCTTGGTATTAAGAAGCATTTTTATCACCATGATCACAACCAAACAGACACACTTATGTTTATACTTATTGCTTTTGTCTATCTCTTTTGTCCACTTTTGACCACTTTCTAAAAGAGGGTGTTTGAGCACCTGTAAGACCCATTTTCTCATTGTTCAATGTTATATTGTGAAATAATCCTCCTACTTTGCATTCATTTTAAAATGTTTTTACCTTAACTACATATGAAGCCACAACTAAACATTCATTCATTTATTAATTTTCTTTACGGCTTAGTCCCTTTATTTATCTGGGGTCACCACAGCGAAATGAACTACCAACTATTTCGACATATGCCCTTTCAGGAGCAACCCAGTACTGGGAAACACCCATACACTCTCACATGTACACACATACAATTTAGTTTATTCAATTCCCCTATAGCGCATGTGTTTGGACTGTGGGGGAAACGGGAGCACCCGGAGGAAACCCACACCAACACGGGGAGAACATGCAAACTACACAAAAGGCCAACTGACCCAGCCGGGACTCGAACCAGCGAACTTTTTGCTGTGAGGCAAAAGTGCTAACCATTGAGCCACCGTGTCCCCTACAGTTAAATATATAAATGAAATTTAAGTGTAAACAATCAATAATAATACAGGGACACAGTTTTACTCACTCGAACACCTGACCCCTTACATAAAAGTCACTCACTCACTTTCCTTCGGTTTAGTCCCTGATTTATCAGGGGTCGCCAAAGCAGAATGAACCACCAAAACACTTGATATTCAGTACTGAGATATATTATGGCCCATTTCCACTGACTGGTACAGTACTGTAGTTACTGGTTGGTATGGGTCACCTTTATCAGGCTTGCGTTTCCACTACCAAGGGTACCCTTTAAGATCGTTTCTTAATTTGCTGGTGTTTTTTGTAATCGCATGTGCTTTCTTAAATTGCTGTGTGCTAAGCTCTGTCAGCCACCGTAATTAAGAGTATTAAGGTGGCATAGTTTATTATTGTGTTAAACCCAATTAATTACTCTGGTATTATACACTCTGGTACCAGAGTGTATATGAACATGAAAACAGTGCTGTGTGGATGAAATCTGGATGTTGCTGAAAATACATTTTCAACTTTTTATTGTTTCTAAGCAAAGAACAACAAATAGCTTTGCATCGAGTACATCAAGGCATTGACCCATGGTCAGTTTCTTGTATGTTAAAGGATTAGTTCACCCAAAACCAAAATATATGTTATTAAAACTTACCCTTACACTCAAAAAATAACTCATTGGATGAACTCAATTGAATTGAGGGCAGGATTTCCATCTAATAAATTTGTTTAGCAGCAACTTAATAAAACTATTAGCACAATTAAATGCAATTGAGGTGGTCCAACATGATTTTAAATGAAGTTTAAATACATTTGTATTTTTATTTAACTTAAAGGTCTGATAATATCATGCATGCCTATTACATTTCAAAGTCTCTTAGTTTCTTTTGAAGTTATCCTAAATGAGCTAAAAGAGACAT
Organism: Danio tinwini; assembly: GCA_903798205.1. NCBI lineage: Eukaryota > Metazoa > Chordata > Actinopteri > Cypriniformes > Danionidae > Danio > Danio tinwini. Next base: position 5,267,676 of record CAIGQZ010033024.1, read on the forward strand.
TTTAAGCATATTTTATGAGTACATATACAGTTGATTGAGACTGATCTCTATCTGAATTTAGGACAGCTATTGCTCACTAAGCAAAGCAACAAACTGCAGTTTTGCTAATTAAGCTGCCAACACTCAAAGCATGAGTGCTTCTGCAAGGTAGTAATCTCAAAACTCAAAGCATTACATAACACTCTTCTAAATCTTCAAATTAAAGTGAAGGTTAAACTCTAACAAGTCTTTCTATTAACTTTAAACACCTAAGATTACTTTTATTGTCAACATTTCCCTCTCTTAATTCAATCCCACGCAAAGCACCCTGGCAACTACAAATCCACTAACCAGGTAGTTGGACCAGTGCAATTCCGTAATGTAATGTAATGTAATGTAATGTAATGTGTATTTATATAGCGCATTATTGTGTATGGCCATACACCCAAAGCGCTTCACAATCATGGGGGGAGTCTCTTTACACCACCACCAGTGTGTAGCATCCACTTGGATGATGCGACGGTAGCCACAGGACAACGGTGCCAGTGCGCTTACCACACACCAGCTATAGGTGTAGTGAAGAGACGATAGAGCCAATTCAATGGATGGGGATGATTAGGAGGCCATGATGGGAAAGTGCCGATTAAGGGACTTTGGCCAGGACACCGGGGTTACACACATTGCTGTCTACAGAGGATAAAAGAGCTCTCTGATTTCATCTAAATTATCTTAATTTATGTTGTGAAAATAATCAAAGGTCTCAAAGGTTTGAACTAATCCTTTAAGTGTGGCTGCAGTTCATTTAATGACCCCCAGTGTCCATCAAGAATGCATTTCTTAGTAATTACCAGTGTGTAATTACTAAGAAATGCATTAAGCATTAATGTCATTAATTACGTTTTCCTGTAGTCTTCCAGATGTTGTTCCAAACAACAGTGGGACGATCTTTAATATAAAGCAGGATGCATGGAGTACAGTACCAGCACAAGCCCCTGGTAACACCTGGTTCACTTCCTCAATCCCATCATCCATCTCTCCTTCCCCCATCGCCGTGACCTTTTTTAACTCAGTTTACAAGCGGTTCTGATTCCTGACCTCTGACTTCTGACAGACTGGCACATCTGGTCAGGTGTATATATGAGCACTTACAGAGATATGGATTGAGCTGTTCTCATAGATATATGAGCACACACACACAGTGATTAGAGTGGTGCTTAAGCATTTCTCAAAACAAAACAAAGCAAAACAAAAACGCCTGTCAGATGATAGCCTGCAACGAGACAAAAACTAGAAGAAAATAATATATAAAAGAATCATTGTATGACTTTCTTATCAGCTTTTCAAGTTTTGTTTGCCCCCTCAGGATACACTTAATCTAATCTGTGTAGCAGTGTTTTGCTTCTCATAGGTTTTACACATGGGCTCTTTCTCTCTCTCTCTTTTGATAGTAGGATTAGTTTTGTATCATTGTATAATAAACTTAGAAGGAGTTCAGTCATTTGGTGCCATTTATTGTGCTTTCCTCACTTCTTTTATTGAAAAAAACGTCTTTATCATGTTTGCTAGGCCCTGGTTCTTTTGAATGAACATTATTTAGCTAAAAGAGAAGAAGGCAAACTTTGGTTTTCACTTGGACTTTTTTTCATTTCTTCTTTATCTGTTTTCTTCTCTGGCCGTCCTCCTTCCGTCCTTTATCTCATTTCTCCAGCACCCGCCCCTCTCTATTCACAGCCCTGGGCGTCTTTTACCAGCTGCCATCAAAGGCGGACTGGCTTAATGGTGTGTAGGTAAGTCTGTTGTCAGGCATTCACCCTGCCCGTGACAAAAAAGGAAAAAAAGAAGTTGGTGTCCTAACAAAGGACATGTCCGACAGGGAGATATTTTAACCAGATCATGGCCCCACTGCAGGAATCTGTGAAAGGAGTCATTGTTTTGAAGGAGACACGGGGACAAGGGGGAAGGGAGGGAGATTTTTCTTTCTTTCGTTTCACCTATCTTTCTCTTTGTGAAAATTTAAGAAGATTAATGCAAATAATGATTGCTAGTTTAGCACCTCCTCTCAAGGTAGTTGTGCCTGCCGTCAACCTGCATGTGCTTGAGATTGTATTGAAATGAGTCAACACTGAAACTAGAGTAGTCAGCACTGTACACAATGCTGAGTTCCACATAATCGATTTGTGTTGAGACAACATGGAGATAAGTTAACTTAGTTTTTGCTAATTTAAGTGGATGGAAACAATTAAGTTGTCCACAAAAAAACTCAAGAATTGTGTTATTTCAGCTCATTTAAAAGAAGTAGTTTAAGGTAACAGCAAGCATAACTTCTGGCGTGAGTTAATGTTGTTAACGTAATGTAAATTGTTAATGTTATTTAATGCCAACTTAAAGTTCATGTGAAATCAAAAATGTACGATGTTTATTTTGCTAGCACACATTGTTAGTCTTCAGATAAACAAAAAAAAATGTTTTGGTAATCTTCAATCAAGCTCTGACCATTTGCTTCAACATCTGGCTTCATACTCTAAAAATATAATATTTTAGTTAAATAGCCTGTATTTTATGTACAAGTTACTACACTACCCCTGAGTGCGCACCTCAATTTGTCTGGCAAGCAGAAGAGCAAAGTTGTTGTTTTTTTAAGTTTGAAAGACATACCTGAAGTAAAGTTATGTTTTGCTATCAGTCAGTCATGCTTTTGTTAGCAAAAAGTTGTTAGCGATAGATGCATGCATATATTCAAATGCACAGGAAAAAGTAGCAAATGTTGTCATGTATGTGGTCAATGTGACTGTTATGTAATGTAATGTGTGTACTTATCATGTATGGCCATACACCCAAAGTGCTTCACAATCATAAGAGGGGTCTCTCCACACCACCACCAGTGTGCAGCACTTGGATGATGTGACAGCAGCCACAGGACTACAGTGCCAATGCACTCACCACACACCAGCTATAGGTGGAGTAGAGACAGTGATAAAGCCAATTCAGTGGATGGGAATGATTGTGAGGCCATGATGGGTAAGGGCCGATGGAGGGAATTTGGTCAGGTGACCGGGGTTACACCCCTACTCTTTACGAGAAGTGCCATGGGATTTTTAATGCCCACAGAGAGTCAGGAACTCAGTTTAACATCTCATCCAAAAGTCCCCATCAATTTACTGGAGCATTAGGACTCACACAGACCACAGGCTGAGTGCCCCCTGCTGGTCTCATTAACGCCACTTCCAACAGCAACCTAGTTTTCCACTTATGGTCTCCCATCCAGGTACAGACCAGGCTCAGCCTTGCTTAGCTTCAGTGAGTAAGCAGTCTTGGGTTGCAAGGTGATATGGCTGTTATGAAAATTCTAAGTAGAAATACTCATAACTCTCTGGGCTCTTTTTTAACGATCTAGGTGCAGAGTCTAAAAGCAGTAAGGGTGTGTCCGAATCCACTTTTGCTATTTTAACGACAGAAAAATATGCTCTGCACTTTGTGCTCTGCGCTTTTGGTTGTGCTTATTCTCTTAATGAGTTATGGCAGTGTTTTGAGCATAATTTGCATTAAATCAGAGTCTCCCATTCCCTTTCAGAGTCAGTTGCCTTGCACCATGGTGCATTTGCTATTTACATGATTGACTTTGTAACTGGAAAAACTGAACGCTTCACTAGCAAGAAAACAGTTAAACAGAGCATCTGCAGCGCAAGGATGAAGAATGAGCCACCTCCATTCAGCCTCTTTACTTTCACTTACTTTTGCAGGAAACTTCACTGAAGACATCCATTATCCTACATTTTTTATTTAGTTTAAGTGCAAAGATTTGTTTCAAATTTCTAAATTCAGTTCTAATTTCCAGCAAACGAATAAAGGGACAATAATAATGAAGTGTGGTAAAAAAACTTAAAAAAAGTTATATCCAAACACACGTCCTGTTCTTATGCCCCATATGGTGCAGACGTCTCCAAAACCTGATAGGTGAACAAATCTAAACTTGTTTTTATTAAAACCAAAAATAAATATGCATATAATAAATAATACTGCTAATAATAATAACAATATACTAATGCAAATTGTCATGGATAAACTGAAAAAGCCCTCCGACATGAAGAAGGCATAGAGGCAGTGGTTTTTATATTTATGTAGAAAATAATACTTTTTGTAACATTCTTTTCTTTTCAGCTTAGTCCCTTTATTAATCTGAGGTCGCCACAGAGGAATAAACCGCCAACTTATCCAGCATATGTTTTACACAGCAAATGCCATTTCAGCTGCAACCCATCACGGAAAAACACCCATACACTCTCATTCACACACATACATTATGGACTATTTTTTAGCTTACCCACTTCACCTGTATCGCATGTCTTTGGACTTGTGGGGGAAACCGGAGCACCCGAAGGAAAACCCACGCGAACGCGGGGAGAACATGCAAACTTCACACAGAAATGCCAACTGACCCAGCCAAGGCTCAAACCAGCGGCCTTCTTGCTGTGAGGCGACAGCCCTGCCTACTGCACCGCCCTCTTTTTGTAATATTTTAATACTTTATTTTTTTTTATTTGTAAAGATATTTGTGTATTACTGTACATCCTGTTTGTATTAAGCAATCTGTACGCATTTAGGCGCACAACTAAAACGCTTTGTGCTGGACTTTAGACCTGTTTTCAGCTGGTCTATAGCGCAGTATATTTTAGTTTCTCAAAATAGAAATGCACCAACAATGCCCCTTAACACACCTTCTTTCTAGACCAGCACACCCATGAGTGCACAAAGCGGTGCAAATGGGTTTAATATTTAAACAACTTGACGCGAAACGGGAAAAATAGGGTTGCGCTGGTCTGAAAATAGCAACACATTACGCTAAACACGTCTTGCCCCTTGCGCCGGGTATGATAGGGCCCATTGTGTTTAAATTTAGGTTCAAGTTTCAAATAATGTTTTTGGGTAGTATACTGTAATTAGCTACAAAAACAAAACAGTTGAATAAATACAGTAGCACAGACTGACAAAGTAAATGTATGTGTGTCAGTGGCTAGAATTTCTACTGTATTTGTGAACAAATAAAATGTTCTCTCTTTTTTTTTACTTTTTTTTCTTTTCTTTAATTTTTTTTTTGGGGATCTTGCTTTACAGCACTCTCAACAGGTGAAGGCATAACCACTGGCAGAGCATATAAAAACATTTTCACGTGCCTGTATGTGCAATCCATTGATGCCTAGTATCACTCCCTGTATTGTTGAATTCAATGTGTTCACTCTGTGACTCACAGTAAGTTAAAGCTCTCCTGCTCAGCTGAATCAGCCCAGACATGACAACTGAGAAGCAATATGGAGGGTGTTGGTGGGTGTGTGTGTGTTTCCTATTATGCCAGCTCTATGTTTGCATTAACTAGGAGATGAGGAATTCCTCAACATATCTCAATCAACGTTTGGTAGAGACACACACACACACACACACCACACACACACACACACACACACACAC
>CAIGQZ010033024.1:5273217-5285753 GCA_903798205.1 Danio tinwini
ACACACACACACACACACACACACACACACACATATGCTCACACAATGGTCTAGCACTACAATAACAAATGTACAGTATAGAGTATATTCTCTTATGAGTATTACTGTTTTTACTCTCAGTATCATTTATTGGCATTTAGATGATCCTTTCTGGTAAAGTTGTCAAAAAATAATCCCAGTACTGTGAAACATCCTTTATTTTTTAAATAGAGCTGGCAGACTGTAGATGTACAAAGAGAGGAGGGCAGGTGAGCCACTTGTACTGTATCAAAACATTTGAAGGCAGCATTTGAAATGATGGTGTCTCAATAGTTGCAGACATATTTCATACAATTCTGCTATTGGTAAAAATCCTAGAATGCATTGTTTTTAGCTTGGAAAAATAAAAATGCATTTATTATTTAGATTTTTTATTATTTATTATTGTCCTTTTTTATTCAAGCTAAAAATAATAGATTCTAGGATTGTTCATTCATAAAAAAAACTTTTATTTAGCAATCATGCATTAAATTGCTGTGTAAAATGTCTTAAATTCTTATAAGTTCAGATTCAAGACAGGTTTGTTCTTTTAAACTTTCTGTTCCAAAATAAAAAAACAGAAGAAACAAAAAAACGTATAAATTGTTTTAAGCTGCAAACGTGTATTTAACAATAATTCTGTAGCACCATGTGACACTATTTGAAAATTAAATTAATGTTGATTGATTTATTAAATAATGCAGCCTTATTATTATTAAATAACGCAGCCTTGGTGAGCATGAGACTTTTTCCAAAAAATCAATTCAATTCAATTCAATTCAATTCAATTCAATTCAGTTCAATTCAATTCCTAGGCTGTCCATAGTATCTAAGCATAGATTCAAGCAATTATAACATTGTATGTAATAAATTGAATAAATTTAATTGGATAAATTAAATTAATTTGACTGAATGATAGTGGTAATTTTGATTGTCATTCCTTATACCCACTTTATAGGTGGACTTCTCCTCTAAACAGAGAAAGGAAAATCTCCTCCTGTTTTATTGCTTGTTGCTTCCAGTTCAAATAGGGTTAATAGCATCCCAACACTTTGGAAATTACAGCCCGGAGATACGAGGCCTGTGTCTCGCCTTTCATCAGCATGATTTCACATAAATAGATAACGTTCACACAGGTAGCAGTGACACTGGCTCTCTGTTATGTGCTCTGCATTGACTTATGCTAGAAATACAGCTTTAACAACATACAAATACTGAATATTGAATTATTACCATATGACTCTGCAGTCAGGGGTGGACTGGCCATCTGGCAGACCGGGCAGTTTCCAGCTGGGCCAACGTACTTTTTGGGCCGGGCTGGTCATCGTCTTATGATCTGATCTGCCCATAAAACGCTTAGCAGCCTATCGTTTTTTTCTGCCTAGTTAATTGACGATGCTGTGATCTGTGACACTCTGAAAGTAAGACGCTTTTTTTCAGACTGACCAGCCCATGTGACATAATCTGCAGCCCATTGGTTATTTTCTTTATTGACATTGGGCTAGTCCAATCACAAACTCCTATTTTGGGCTCTGCGTAAGCGTGCAACATCAGTGTGTAATTTGTCAAAATAGTCGAGAGTGAAAGAGAGTCAGGAGCAGAAACGGAAGGGAGGCGCAGAGAAATTGCGGGAAACACACTGGCATTTCATTTAGCGGGTTCTGAAAAGTTCTATGTCTATATTACACTGCTAAAAACGCACATCATGTGACCACACACACACTCTGTCGTGAGCTGCAGCCTGTAGGCCAGTGGGTGATTTGAGCATAAAACCCCAGGGTGAGAGTATAGTGCATGTCGGACAGTTCATCAAAGATCTTCTGCTAGATCTCATCTCACTATAGTTGTTAAACATGAAATTGAATTCATCTGGTTGTCTCTATCTAACGAGTCTTTTGAATTACTTGTTCTCAGGTAGCTCTGTTTTGGCTGAGTGCAAAGATAAGTGAATATATTAATTTATGTAACCATGTACACTGACTCTGCACATTGACTGATTGCTTGCCTTTATCGTATAAAGGTATTTTACGTTATACTTTCATAATGGTCATTATTGATTATTAAAACTGATATTCAGCAAAAGAGACAAGGTAAGGTTCATATTTTTCAATGAAAATGAAAGGAGGCAGTTATAGGACAAGTTTTGTTATAAATATGCATAGAGTGATGATGACGGTCACCGTTTGGTGTCTGTTAATCATAATATCAGAATGAAATAAATTTCCTTGTATTATGTGTTAATTGTTAAGATAGTGAAACAGCAAGCAGGATGAGGTGAATGAGGTTATAAAGTACACTGTTCCCTTTGAAGATTTACCCATCCGTCAGCAGGCAGTATTTGTTACGTTTATTATTTAATATAGGCTGAGTGAATAGTGTATTGAATAAGCTAAATTGGCTGTAGTGTGTGTGTGAATGGGTGGGTGTTTTCCGATGTATGGGTGTTTTCCGATACTGGATTTTGGCTGGAAGGGCATCTGCTGCATAAAACATATGCTGGAATAGTTGGCAGTTCATTCCGCTGTGGCAACCCCTAATAAATATTTATTAATCAAGGGTTTCCACAGCGTAACGAACCGCCAACTTATCCAGCATATGTTTTACGCAGCGGATGCCCTTCCAGCTGCACCCCAACACCAGGAAAATGCAAACTCCACACAGAAATGCCAACTGACCCAGCCGGGGCTCAAACAAGTGACCTTCTTGCTGTGAGGCAACAGTGCTAACCACTGAGCCACCATGCTGCTCCGGAAAAAGATTTTTTTTTATTATTGTTGTCTTTTTATTTTCATCAAACCATTGTATTTGTATTGCTAAAAGGTGATATATTAACTAAACTTTTTCTCTTGAGTGTAATATGCCTTGCATACTAATGAAGCATTTTTGCAGAAGTAGATGAAGCTGACAGAAATGCAAAGGCCTGATTGTCTAAAATTAACTTGAGCTCTGCAGCTAAATTTCCTGTTAGCAGAGATGGGTTGACACAGAATATGTGCAGTTAAGAAAGTCTTCAGCTCGTAATGTTGTGCAGAGAATTCGTAGAAAAAGAAGATGTATGTATGGGTGCGGCCAAGGGAGGACTGGAGAATAATTGACAAGTGACGAATTCCACTAAACTCCACCTGCTAATATCAGCTGTGTATAAAAGCTCGAGTCAGGAAAGGAAAATTGTTGCGCACCTTCTGAATATAACTTTTGCATTGCATTGAGGATACCAGAATTCTGTGACTCGAATTATTCATTTGTATCCAATAAATTACTTATATTTTTGACATTTGAGCACATGATGAGTTGTATTGATAGCAGCAAACTTTATAACCACTGTCATAAAGGTATACATATACAGTAGGTCTGAGCAGAAACAAAAAAATATTTTTCCACATCCTTAACATACTGTTTGTACAATTAAAGTTAGATATTTTTTTATGTCAAATTTCTATATAGATATATAAAACCTTTCATGTGCTACCTAGTTCTCAACACATTGCTGTATTGTTTACTTAAATTTTCTTTAGTTGGTCTTAAAAAGGTCTTTAAAAAGTCTTAAATTTAGCCTTATAAAACCTTAGAAACTGTTAGATAGACTGAATGCAATACTGTACTGTACTGTAGCAATGAAGGCATGCTTTGAAATGTTGCTTTCAATCTATTATGTCTTGGTCTGGCTATGAAAGTGTGAAGACTTGTACAAGGGTGATGAGGATTGATGACTCTAAACGTCAGGCAAGCTAAACTTACATTGTCAACAGTGAGCGAGGAGAAACCTCAGCTTGATTTGGATGTAGTCATCATTCTGGCAGCAGCGTGAAAGTGTGAGAAGCAGCTATTCTGGGATCAGTAAGCAAGAATTCACTTTTTTTTTTACTGCCAGAGTGCATGCTACCTTCACCCACTGTTGATTTATTACTTTTGGATCAGAGGAGTCATAGATCTGTGCTTGAATCTTTGTGGGAGCCTGTGAGACCTTCAGACACAAGCTGTGAAGAACCTGTTGAAGCAGTGTCCTGATGTAGGCAGGTGCTGAGGCTTGCCAGAGTCAAGTGTTGTTCATCTCAGCCCTGCATGCCTTCAGTGAACGTGCCCAGACTTCCGCGTATGATGTCATGTGCCCATGGGCAGCAGTTTCAGAAATGCAAAACGTCTGCTGATGACATATTAAATCTTCCTCATAATTAAAACTGTTGTTTTTGCTTTTGCTTCTGAGTCTGGCTAACATAATAAATATTTTATCCAGACTAACTCTATGATAAACTATGTGTGAGTGTGCCACGGTGGTTCAGGGAAAAGGTGTGAAGCGGATCCACATGCAGCCAATTTATTTAGAAGAAACAAAAACAGAAACAAAAACAGATAGAACAACAGAACAAAAATCAAGGAACACACGTCGGCCTTAATGTTCCTGGAGCCTGGGATGTACGAAGTCAAACCGTGTAAAGAATAGTGCCCATCTTGCCTGCCTGGGATTTAATCTTGTCGCTGAGCGAATGTACTCCAAGTTCTTGTGATCGGTGATAACCGTGAACGGATGCTTGGCTCCCTCCAACCAATGTCTCCACTCCTCCATGGCGGCCTTCATGGCTAGGAGTTCTCTGTTACCCACATCGTAGTTCATTTCAGCGGGGTTAAGTTTACGAGAAAAGAAAGCACATGGATGGAGTTTGGCTGGATCCCCTTGCCGTTGAGATAATACCGCCCCAATGCCTGTATTGGATGCATCGATCTCCACGGTGCATGGTAGGTTGGGGTTGGGATGACATAGTATGGGCGGATGTAGATCACAATCCATGTGTTTAACATATCACGGAATACTTCATTAACAAAGGCCTGGAACACGGAAGGACTGTTAGCTAGTCCGAAGGGCATGACCAAATACTCATAGTGGCCATTGGCGGTAGAAAATGCGGTTTTCCATACATGACCCTGCTTTATTCGAATTAAGTTGTAGGCGTTGCGTAAGTCCAACTTTGTGAAGTACTTGGCTGAGCGTAATTGTTCTAAAGCTGCTGGGACCAAAGGTAGCGGGTAGCGATACTTCACGGTGATCTCATTCAACCCCCTGTAGTCGATGCATGGGCGTAATCCGCCATCTTTCTTTTTCACAAAGAAGAAACCGGCCGAAGCTGGTGATGTTGAAGGCCGTATGAATCCCTTCTTAAGCTCTTCCTGGATGTAGGAATTCATGGTTTTGGTCTCTGTTTGGGATAATGGAAAGATTCTTCCACGAGGGGGCAGTGTACCAGGCAGAAGTTCAATGGCGCAATCACATTCACGATGGGGTGGTAGCTTAGTGGCTTTCTGCTTACTGAACGCCTCTGACAGGTCTGAGTAATACGGGGGAATGCCTTGATCCAACAATTCCTCTGCAATCGTTCTTACGGCATTGACTTGTACTGGAACAGATCTCAAACATTTAGTCAAACACTTCTCACTCCATCTCTCAATCTCCTTCTTTTGCCAGGAAATGCAAGGATTATGGCTCTGTAGCCACGGTAAACCCAAAATTACGGCGTGTTTGGGAGAATGAATGATATAAAACCTTATCTCCTCTTCATGAAGCAAGCCAGTTCTGAGGGAAATCTGAGAAGTGTGGTAGTTCACCTTACCCTCCCCTAGAGGGCGTCCATCTATTGCCGTGACTGCTAAGGGAGAATCACAGGGCATTAAGGGTATGGGATGTCTGAGGGCAAAATTATAATCCATGAAATTCCCAGCTGCACCCGAATCAACCATAGCTATGGCGTGTATTAATACTTCGTCCACGGTGAGGGTTATCGGCACATTTAGACTCTTATTATTGAATGAGAGAACGGTAGAACTCACCGACAAAGCTTTGATAGCTGGTTTGTTCGGGCAATGAGCTTTGAAATGACCCGGATGACCACAGTACAGGCATAGACTCTGTTTAAATCTTTGTTCACGTTCTTCTTGAGACAGCTGGGGGTGACCGAGTTGCATGGAATCGGTCATTACTTGGGAAACAGGCGGAACTTTTGACCTGGGAGAAGATGAGCATGTCAGTGATGGTTTCCGTGTGCGAAGCAGATTGTCTAGACAAATGGAAAGTTCAATAATCTGATCTAATGATCTCGCCTCGTCACGACAAGCCATCTCAGTCTGTAGAGCGGAGCTCAGAGCTTTGCGATAGAGGGTTTTCAGCGGATCGTCAGCCCATCCGGTTTGAGCAGCCAGCGTGCGGAAGTGTAAGGCGAACTCCACTGCTGATTGGTCACCCTGGCTTAGCGTCAACAACTCCTCTCCTGCGCTCCTTCCGCCAGCGGGGTGATCAAAAACAATGCAAAACCTCTCAAGGAATTCCTGGAAGGTGGCAAACATGGGAGCGTTATTGTGCCAAACTGCGGTGGCCCAATCCAGCGCCTTTTCGGTGAGTAAAGAGCACACAAAGGCGATCTTGCTGTGTTCAGTGGCAAACATATGAGGTTGTTGGGTGACAAACAATTTGCACTGTAACAGGAATCCCTTGCATGTAGTCGGGTTGCCATTAAATTTTTCTGGAAATGCCAGGCGAGGATTAGAAGTATAACAAGATGTACCTGGTACAGGGTTAGTCGGAGGATCCACGGTGACGGGTTGAGTCGATGCGGGGATATTTAAGCCCTGTAGAGCCTTCACTAGTTCTTCAGTTAGCTGTGTGAGATGAGACAGCTGTTGTTGGTGAACGGCGAGCACTTAACTTTGGGTTAGGAGCTCGGTCGACAACTGTTGCATAGCTGCGGGATCCATGTTTGGCGAAGTCTTCTGTAATGGGGACAACGAGGGATCCATTTGCAGCACATTTATTAGACACAGTCTAATTACAAACACACAATAAGTAGATGACAGAACTCACAAGAGTAATAGGGCTTCCAGGTAGACACAAGGGCAAGGCAATATCGTAGTCGTAAGGCAGGCAATACAGGGTCAAGACAGTCCGGGTTGGCAACAGTGAATACAACGAAGAGTATGGAACACTCAGAAATGTCAGCAGGGCAGAACAAGACTTCGCAACGGAGTGAGGGTGAATGCTGTATTTATGTGTGTGTGTGTGATGAGTCTCAGGTGCAGCATAATCAGTGAGCCGGGGAGGATTGTGGGATATGTAGTGCTTAATAGTCCGGTGAGAGTGACCTCTGCTGGCCAGTGAGGGGAATGACTGGGACCGAGTCGGTGACAATTGTTTGTTTCAGAGGAAATTTTGCAGTAGATTTATTAGCATTTGAACTCTGTGCATTTTAAAATGATTTATAATATCTGTTATAAAAGCTGCTCTTTATCAATTGTTATTATTAATTAAATAGTATTTTCTATAATAATAGTGTTTATTGAGTACTTTGTTTATGAAAAGTCTTTAAAATAAAAGTATTTTATATGAACTTGAAAGGGATCAAAAAAGTTTAGCTTTAATTTCAACAAAACTTTAATATCATATCATGAAACTGTCCTAAAGAATGATGTGGTAAGTAATCATGCTCAATAAGCTGATATTTCTTTATACCTCTATATATGAGTCTGTGTGAAATCATTATTTATAGTGTTTATTTTGCTAGCTCACATTGTTATTCTTAAGGTAAATAATTAATCTATGCAAGTTAATTAGCTAAAAAAGAAAAGTTTGTTTTATTAAACTTGTTATCATTTGCTTTCACATTTGGAGTGGCGGTCCTTCTGTTGATGTCAGGTTGAGAGCTTCCATAGCAACTGTACTGTATATTAATATCCTTAACTATGCCCCTCTTACCTTTGATTTGCTATGAGAGAATGATGGGAATGATATTCAGTTAGAAATGCATAATCATACTGAAATAAGTCACACAGTTCACACAGACTTTAATAAATAATATTATATTCAACTTAATTTCCCAGTGATTGGTTGCAGCATCCACTGCGTAAAACATATGCTGGATAAGTTGGTGGTTCATTCCGCTGTGGCGACCCTAAATTAATAAAAGGGACTAAGCCGAAAAGAAAATGAATAAATGAATGACTATTCTATTTAAAACAAAAGATTTAAACTGAAGCTTTTGAATTTACAACTGATGCTTTTTACTCAGCTTAGAAACTGTAAACTTTAACATTTAAATCTGTGGTGGAAGAAAGTTGTCCCAGACAAAAAAGGGTTTTTATTATTAAATAAAATTGTGCATAGGAACTGTTGTAAATAATATTGCACTAGTATTCATGCAATATGGCTCTATATAAACTCTGCTGTGGTTATTATAATATGAGCTATATTGCATCGAAAATATTATATTAGCTATATAATATTATATTATATTATATTATTCATTTTCTTTTCGGCTTAGTCCCTTTATTAATCAGGCGTCGCCACAGCGGAATGAATTGCCAACCTATCCAGCATATGTTTTTTTTTATGCAGTGCATGCCTTTCCAGCTGCAACCCAACACTGGTAAACATCCATACACTCTCAGTCACACACATACACTACGGACAATTTAGCTTGCCCAATTCAGCTGTAGCGCATGTCTTTGCACTGTGGGGGAAACCAGAGCACCCAGAGGAAACCCGCGCAAACATGGGGAGAACATGCAAACGCCACATAGAAATGCCAAGTGACTTAGCCGAGGCTCGAACCAGTGACCTTCTTGTTGTGAGGCGATTGTGCTACCCACTGCCCCACCATGCTGCCTCATATTATATTATATTATATAATATTATATAATATTATATTATATTATATTATATATTTGCAAACCTGAAAGCAGCCTAGTTATAAAATTCCTGAAAGCCTGGAGGTTTAAGTATTTTCTGTGATGTCATCCAGTTCATTCTGCCCATTGAGGCCTGCTGTGTGCATTCAGTTTTTTGTTGTACTTGGATGACATCAGACATGTGTAGGTCAGTGCACATCAGCGGGGGGGAGGGGGGGGGGACAGGGTTTTAAGAGACCATCAAAACTAAATGTATATGCAGTTGATGGTAAAGGAAGGGGGGTTGTTTGGCCTGAGATAAACTGTGAAGTACTGAGAGTTTAAACACAGCTTTGGGAATGGACACATATGACCAGCTGACACTAATAAAAGGAGTGCAGGAGCGATGCTGTTTTGTAGGGGGTTTGTTTAGAAACAAGGATAAAAGGTGAAGGATAAAATAAAGGAACTTAAACACATCTGTATGCCAAAGATGTCTGTGCACTTCTTCCTGTTTATCTGGGTAACTGCAAAACTTGTAAACAAGACATGAAACAAAACCACCTTTCCTGTCAGATGTTAGTGTGACATTCTGCAGCTGGATTTGTAATGCTTGTAATGTAGTTTTTATTGATGAATTTTTATTTGATGAATTTCATAATTGCGTTCGTGTTTTACCGTCATGCTTTAAAAAAAATGAAAATAAAAATCGCTAAATTTCACGATCTATAATTCCTAATAATAACTCCTGTACAGCAGTTCCACAACATTCTGACACTCGAACACCCTGTCAAAGCAGTCAAGTGGCTGAAAATGAGCTTTTTACAGTGTCTGGGATAATGCTAATGTTGTTTTTTGTGTGTTTACATAGATTAATATGGCCACTGTGTAAATACACAGTACAGTTACGATCTTATTGCCACATTAGATTGTTATGATATCATAATATATTCCTTCAGTGATTTCCTGAAGATAAACACCAAAAAATAACACAACTGGAATAACTACAGCAATCGTGATCGTCTGATCCCATATGAAGCAAGAGATCGCGATGACAAATGATGACATGTGCAGTGTTGAAGTGCTGTCCCAATTCTTAGGGGTAAGTTTTGAAACCCTTCCCCTTAACCCTCGGTTGTAAGGGCCAAGGGGAAGGGAAAGAGGTAGGGGTACAATAATAGATGTGGGATTGGGCCTAAGAGTCTCAAAATCTTTTGTAAGAGGAACTACTTTCTTCCGCCATTCATTCACATCTACAGCTGACATCAGAAGAGCAGAAACCATTGCTACTTCACCAATGTTACCTTAGAGCTATTTGAATGATTATTTAGCGTAATGTCTAAAGTGATGACAAAATAGGTAATTTTGCTCACATTTTAAGATTATAAGGCTGAAAGGCATGAAATGTCATCAGTCTACAGAGATTTGAATCACAATGATAAACCCCAAAAAAGCCAAAGCAGTGCCAACACTACCAGATTATTGTTGTATTTGCGATAAGGAAAAACACTAAACACATGCAGCATTTCATCTTTCTTTCTCTTTCCTGAACTAGTCTCGAATAACAAAAACAGAAACTCATTAGAAACAAACAGATGACTAACCAAAATGTAACTCATATACAAAGAGTGGCCAACTTTATACAAAGAGTGGCCAACAAAAAATACATACATTCCTGATATGTGTGTCCCATCTCACACTCAACACACTACAATTACATGGTATAAATACAGCACTACAACATACAAAAGGGAGAGATCAATTTAGAATATCACTTACCTGTTTAATAATAATTTGATCAGCTGTAGTTAGATATTACACAATTTTCCTCCTCTAAGGGCTTATTATGCAGTCTATGTCGCCATCTTGTGGATGGACAATGTCAATCGTCTTTGCTCTGCTCAAAGACAGACTAATGGCCGCCAACGCACTGTATCTCAGAAATGATAAATATTTAAAATAGGCACTATCCTTATAAATAAACTGCATAGTTGCAATCTAAACAGCTACATTATCGTCTAAAAAAGCCTCAAAAGTACATTTAGTTGTCCAACAGATGCAATATTTGTCAAACTGTAGAGTGTCCTCTGCTTGTCGCTGTATGTGGGCGGAGTAATACACACGAGTGAAGGATGAAGAGGCTATTGCGCAGCCATCAGCCGATAAGATTCAAAAACCAGACAGACCTGTTGTATAATTTTAGTTCAAGTGTTTGGGGCCTTTTGGTTTATAAAGATGTAATCACAGCTGTGTTGATATAGAGCCTTATCACACAGACATTAGTCATGTTGTTCATAGTACAGTAAATTATTATTTTAAATGTTCAATGTGGAGATGCTTCTCATAGGATATATTTGTCAGATATTTCACCCGTGACAATGATGGTTGTGTCTTGTTAAATTTAAAATGCCAGATAAAAAAGTTCTTGTTTTGTTCCTGACCTGTTCAACATAAAAGTTTTGCTAATGACTTTGAAGTCTCTTGTGGCTTTCTACAACTGACACTATCAATATAACAGTGTAACCTGCACTGAAATCATCATCATTAACACACAAACATTGTTTTGCAATACAAAATGCTCCAATTAAGCACTATTATTAGATAGAAAATAGTATTTATTAAACAATATGATTTAATAAGCAACAGAAACCAATATAGGCTCATTCTGAAGACGCAGCCCTAAATACATTTCTGTAGATCGAGAACTATGTAGCCAGAGATATGTATAAATGATGCCGTTCCTTTTCGTGCTTACCAGCTGACCGCTTACCACTACATGGACAGCTTTCCTGCTGTTACCAGTTTGACCAGTTAGCTCACCATGTACATCGGCAGACTTGAGACGCAGAAAGGAGTTGACCACAATGATGGGATTTGAGTCTGGTGAAGCTAAGTTCCAGAAAGCGTAAATGACAAAAGCAAAAGGCAAAAAATAAAATAACAAGTAAATAACAGGGTGAGAATGTGGTAAAATCTGAAAACATGGTAAAAATCAGGTGAGGGCTTTTCTTTTTCTGGGTTGCTTTTTAAAACTGTTGGTTGGGTTTAGGGAAGTGGGTGGGTGCTAATCAATCGGTTCATTTGAAAACACTATTGGTTGGGTTTAGGGAAGGAGGAGGGTGGGTTCGTCGATCGGACAGTCAGTTTGTCAGTCGACAGCCGGCACGAATTGCACTCGCAAGATAAATTTGAGTTTTAAAATAGTGTATGCAGCGGCCTCTGGTGGATTTGCAAAACCAAAAACTGAGAAATAACGTAGCTCCTGGGACATATTTGGCACTCTCCAGAAATGTTTATGGGGTACATTTTCATATTCAGCCTAGGTTGGCAGAAACTATTGTAAAATATATAATATAATATAATATAATATAATATAATATAATATAATATAATATAACGTAATAATATATTAAAATATAATATACTATAATATAGGCGACACAGTGGCGCAGTAGGTAGTGCTGTCGCCTCACAGCAAGAAGGTCGCTGGTTCGAGCCTCGGCTGGGTCAGTTGGTGTTTCTGTGTGAAGTTTGCATGTTCTCCCTGTTTTCGCATGGGTTTCCTCTGGGTGCTCCGGTTTCCCCCACAGTCCAACGACATGCAGGTGAATTTGGTAGGCTAAATTGTCCATAGTGTATGAGTGTGTGTGGATGCTTCCCAGAGATGGGTTGCAGCTGGAAGAGCATCCGCTGTGTAAAATCGTGCTGGATAAATTGGCGGTTCATTCCGCTGTGGTGACCCTGGATTAATAAAGGGACTAAGCTGAAAAGAAAATGAATAATATAATTTATATTATATTATATTATATTATATTATATTATATAATATTATATTATATTATATTATATTATATTATATTATATTATATTAT